>OY856415.1:224842779-225130279 GCA_963693085.1 Alisma plantago-aquatica
TATTACCTTATAAACAATTTATGGCCATTCAAGATTGATCTTGTGGCTATCATTCACGTCCATCTAAGGTTGGATCAGTGATCGCAGACCCTAGGATCCGACTCCTCCAGACACGGTCAACCTGTGCTTCTTCCCCTTCAGCACGCATGATGCTTTGTTTTACAAAGTATGGTTGTCGATGCCTAACCTAGCATAGATTCCACCTCCTTAGCCACCTTCACCCCACGCGAGACTACCTCTCACTTTGTATGTCCCTCTTCGTCCATGTGGTCCTCTCACCTAATCTATGGGGGCGGGATCAAAGATCCCAATGTCCGACCATCACAGTCGCCATTGTGGCTCTTCTGACTTATCTTCTTTGATCTCCTTCTTTTTCCCTCAGTTTTTACCAAAACCCCATTGTCTGGAACTCATCTAGACCTATTCTTCCAAAGATCACAGTCTTTATAGCCTCTATCTGCCCAATCTTGCGGGGAGACTTCTCCTCCACTAGGACCATGTTTGAGTCTTATTTCTTGGGCGTCGATTCTCTAGTCTATGATGGACTAGGGTCGTCCCCCTTTTATATATTTTTTCTATTAGATAAAAGTCTAGTTTTTAAGAATAATTATATAGGTCACATAATGACCCATTTTAATCCTAAATCTCAAAATTATCCATATATTTCCATTATCTATATTTGGCCAAGAGGTTAAGACAAAACTAAATGGATAAATACTCCAAACTTGCCTTTTTAAACTAATATTTGGTAATTACTACTTTAATTATCTATGACATTTGATAATTCAAAATGGTCCAAAATTTCTTCCACGGTTTTATGCTTCAATTATCCTTCTAATAAAAATATCTTGAGTACTTTTTATGAACACAAAAAGTTAAATCTTCAAAATTGTACTCCAAGGACCTATATGTAAATCATGTTGGATAAAAGTGGGCTAGAGTTGGGTTCTAGGGCACATGGCCCATTCCTTGGTCTTCCAAAGGCTCCATAAGAATAATCATATTCTTGATTACAAAAAAAAATTATGTATGAAATATCATAATTCCTACAACATTTGTCTTTGTCATATCTTGTGGGGTATGCTTCCAACCCCTATGATGGAGAACAAGGAGGAGTGTACATTCGATTAGGACTTATCCAAGTGTAGATAAGCTTTCTTGGGAGGTTGACTGAAGTAGTTTTTTTGTCCTATGCAGCTTATTTCCTATAGTTTTGTTTTATGTACACCCTTCATGGTGAAGCACAATGATAGACATTAGTATTGTGATAGTTAGATTTTTTTCCTTCTACTACTAAACTTATTGGGTAATGATACATTACATAGTTGAATTTTGATCTTCTATCCTTTGCAAAAAATTATTCTCAAATTTGGCAATGGATGGTATTCTATTATTCCCTTTGAGTAAGTTGAGTGGCTCCCCTCTCATTTCCCACTCCTTACAGACTCAAACCGATGAAGGTCTGATCCAAGGTTGGATCGATGCTAGGTCTCAATACACAGATAGTCCTTATATAATTGAAGATAGCCATTTCAAAAGGAGAGCGATAAAAAATATGTAAAAATATAAGAATTATGATGTTAGGCATATATTACATGAGGAAAAATAAGGTAAATAGGAACATAACACCCACCAAAATAGTTGTTACCAACATGGTATTAGATAACAAACATGCCCAAATTAATAAAATACATAGAAACTTGAAATATACAAACTAATATGTTCTTAACTAAAACAACCTAACATACAAACAAGAATAAACATGAATTAAATTTTCCAACAATATTATTACATGGAAGCACACAAAAAACTCACATGTTCATAGATCAACATGTAACCTTACATTAATCATCATAATTGGCCCATGTCAGAATGTGTTTCTATAAAAGGTACCCCTACTCATTATGTACAACATATACATTTTATACAAGGCATACAACAAAACCTAAATCATTAATACATCGTCATATGAAAGACCCTATTCAAGACCCAAGTATACATGAACTACTCTAGGATAGTGTCAAAATTGAACTCACGCCTTCAACTATTGCTCTGAAGATGAGAACCTACAAAGGGAATGGACCATAAGTGCAACAAAAATCCCAATAAGAGATAAATCACTTGAAATCTATTAATAGTATGCAAACTCTACCATATTACATAGATAAACAATTATATAACAGAAGGTAATATCTGCAAGGTGTGTGAAATCAATTTAGACAATTTATAAAGCATAAAGTGAAGTTGCTATAAATATAAGAATATATGTCTTGGTTACTTAGTCTCGTTGATGTCTTGCCATGCCTTGGTTGATGCAAGTATAAAAAGTAGGGGCATGTCATTCTACAAACTACATAAAACAATGGATACATCCTCGATATTGAGTCATGAAACCTCCATATATTAGAAGTATCATATCAAAATCACATCTTTCTAATGACATTGGCAGGGCTACTGTAACACCCTGATTTTCATATCACATGAGCAGAAGCATTTTTTTTACTAGGGGTGTCACAAACATGACTATCATTGCAATGGAAGTAAATGAAACACTTTGCATTTGAGTAAAACTAATTCTTACATAGTTCTTGATAAAAAGAAAACTAGAACTTGTCTATCTAAAAAAAATCTAATCTATTTGGTAAATAGAATAAGCATGAAGTAGATGACAGATAAATATCTAGATCGTCTCAGTATATGGCACCCCACTAGGCAAGCTTGAAAATCTCCTAAACATGTACTTGTTCCTTTGATCCTCAGCTGCTCCAAAACCTGCGGACATTGTGTCCCCATCCATGCATTGGGAAAAATAGTCGTTAGAGTAAGTGGCATGAGTATTCTAAAATATACATTGCTGAAGAACTAAAATGGGACATTATAAACATGAAACTAACATTAAGCTCTGAATAAAATCAGAAACATAAAGTCTCTTATTTCTTAATCTGAATTCTTATCTTATTCTGGAGTCATGTACTCTGGTACATGGATCTCATGACCTACACCTAAGTGCCTAGGTCATACTTATCTTATCTATTTCCCTCTCATCATACTTATGGATGAGGTTATGGGCATCTCTAATCTAAGGTATCTTTTACTTATGATTTTTATCTGACTGTGGCCACCATTATACAATAAGTCCTCCTCTGTGACACTGAAGTGTCCTCTATGGTGCAACGCACCCTCTGTTGGCACAACATGCCCTCTATTGACACTAAAATGTCCTCTATGGTGCAACGCACCCTCTGTTGGCATAGCATTCCCTCTGTGACACCTGCAGTGTCTGGGGCAACGCGCCCTCTAAATCGTCATGGGACTCTCTGGTGAGGACTTATTATATAATGTATTATGCGAAGGTTTTAAATTAATTATCTTAAGTCTATCTTTACTAAACTTTAAATCTGAACTTATCTGAAACTGAGTACTAAACATGTACTTAGTTTTAGATCTAAAATTTGAATTTGAATATTTGCTCTTTCAAATCTGAACTGAATCTATTATGGAATTTGGTTATGTATTTCAACTTACAACATAATTGAGATTGGGTCTATAACACATGTCATGTATCTTTATTCAAAACCTAGTTACTCACACAGTGAGTAGTCTAAGTCTGAATCTAAATCTCTTATTCTTAATTTCTAAACTAAATTCATTACTGGATTTGAACATGTATCTCATTATCTGGGTAAACTTTATTCTAAAACTCTTATTTGGTAAGATTACTTCATTATACAAATTATACCATAATTGAGTCTAATGTCTTATGAGAAAGGATCTGACATGAATATAGAAATACTAAGTATACAAAGTATCTTAAATCAAGCTTATGAAAGTATCATAAGTACAACATATCTAAAAATATCAATTCTAACAAGATGGCTCAATCCTTATAAAATATGATGTTACCCTGAAACTTTGCATATGAACTTACATATTAAACCTTAAATATCAAAATAGAAATCTTATAAAATATTGTATTGCAACCTAATCATAACTTAAGTGTCATTATCTGATAATGCCATCATGAACTTATTTTTACAATACATTGTGATCCCAAAAGTACCTTTATTTCTAAAAGTAGACCGTGTCTTAATATTCTAAAATTCATATTCTTATATTGTAATTAAATTCTAGATATTATTCATTCTAAGGAATCTAGTCTTAGATCTCTACATATGTATGAAATCTTAATGGCATGTTTCTACTTGAAATCGTAATACATAGTTATGCCTATAAATATGAGAAATCCTGATAACATATGTGTACTTAAATTCTCAATACAAAGCTATACCAAATCACCAACTAAGTATGTCTACATTACTTGCATATCTTATCTTACAATCTTATTCATTAATTTCAAACATTTCTAAGAAATCTTGTAGGAACATGATTCTTTAATTTTCTCATGGACTTGGTCCATGGGTCACAACTATTTTGAGCAACATGTCTCTATTTGAGATTTTGGGTATCTGAACTTACATAATGATAGAGATATGAGAATATCCTTGTTTGCATTAAAATATTAGAACATTGAACCATATAAATTATGAAAGCCTTATTAGGAGACATGTAAACATATTGAACTTAAAACATGAGTACTCATGGGCATGGACCACTTACCTGCTATGGTGAGAAATCCAAATATACTTCCAGGTCATGATCAAGTGTTAGCTTTCCTGAAAATGAGATGATGCATATATCAAAATTATATTAAGATATCCTATATTATCCTAACAGACTTTCTAGGTCTTCTAATCCATGTTGGGATTTCTTTATGTACTGTCCTCTAACAAAATTGGATATGATCATGGATTCTCATAATATATGATATTTATACATTAACGTCATTACTAACATGATCAATACCTTCACCACCTCAATTAACATCATGACCTAGCTTCTATAACATTAAATCCTCATCGTATGGTATTTATCTTCTTAACTCAAACAAAATAAAGCTTAGTGTGACATACCTCAAAATGGAATTCTAGAGATCTTCTACAAATTAATCTCTTCATTTGACAACTCGAATTACCTTAGTAATTATAATAGGTAAACTTATCATAATAAAGTGTATTATTAAAACACTAAGATTAGATCTTGAATTTCTTTTCTAAGATTCAAAATATAATCATGTAAATTTACCTCATCAAATCCTGACATTCTTGTCACAATCTATTACATAAACACCATCATCTTATCTATTTTCTTCTTATTTAATGTTTAGCCTACTAAACATCTAAATATCATCAAAATAGAAAATTTATTAATGATCTAATATGCAATATATTTTCAATGACACATCATTTTCCAAGATTGGACATCTAAGTTAAAAGATATGTGTTTTTTTAGATTACCTCTTCTAGAACATGTCAGCCATTCATCTTGAATCTGATGGATTATATATCAGTTTGGTCTTCTTCTTCTTCTTTTTTTTGGTTTGCAGATCTCCTCCTTGTATCTACCTATATGGAAACCCAGTCTCGGCTGATCCTCATCTCCTTCCTCTCCTTTTCTGCATCCATGAATACAATGTCTTCCCTGATTTGCGTGTATGACGTGCCTCCGAGTGCAGTCATGTTTCTGAGCTCTGGTGAGGGCTCCTCTGTGTCCTCATCACACTTTTGTCCATAGACATCTTGTCGTCAGGATATCACCTTTGACATGCACCCTCACATCTTCTCATCCCTTATCAGGATACCTTCTATTTAACCTTCATTGGTGCACCTCCTGAGCCAATCTCGTAACATTAGATAATTTCAAAACATAGAAATATTGATGTCACTCACTGTAAAAGGGTGTGTACACAATTTGATCCTCCGATACAATGTTGATATGGATGGACATACCTGATCGGTGATGGTTCGGGATGAGTTCTAAAAGAAGCCGTAAAGACGAATGGTTGGGGTATCAATGAATAGTTGGGATGTTTAGCCACCACCATGCCACATCGAGGAAGACTGCCGGATGCCTCTTGTTAGCTTTCCAAGACTTTGTGGGTCGAATTGGAAATCAAGTGGTTTGATGCCTTCGGCATCAGTAATCCAATTATATTTTCATTGCCGCCACATATTGGCGGCGTTGGGAGATAAATGTCAAGGCTATATATGCCATGTATCCGTTGGGTTGCCCTAGATCTGGCTGCTTGCTCTAGAACATTCGATACAATGAATGTAATACATCTCTACGTATGTAGACCCCTACATATCCGCACTATCTATTATAAACGAAACTATTTATTGATATATTTACCTTTCCGGAAATGCCTAAACTATTATGGAAGTGTCTTCCTATTAAATGGAATCATGCGTTAATATATCCCTATGTAGTTCCATTTTCTATTTATGGATATGGTCAACTCTTCTTCATTAACTCGTGCATAGATAAATCCCGTCGAGTAACTCATATAAAATTTCAAGCCGAGACTTACTTTTGTCATCTTGATTAGACTTTCACTATTTTGATAAATGTCCATGTATAGGGACTAGACTATCGTGATTTTACTTTGAAAAAGAGCATCGTAATAACTATCACAAATACAATTGTGATATGTTTCTTTTGGATTAAACACACGTGCAATATGTATTCATTTTATTTTATTTTCTTACTTTAATTTTTTTAATCATTTTATGTTCTTTTTTTATGTATTAAGACCCTCAATTATTTTGATAAATATATATATATATATATTATTATACTTAAATTCGTCTATGAAATTTTAGGATGTTAAAATTCTACCCACCTTAAAATAAATTTCACCCTCGAAATTTCTCTAGGCTACTACCCACCTTAGGGTTCTGCTTACCTCTTCATTTATTGACAATTAACATATTAAGGTACACATGCTCCAAATTTTGCATGAAAAGAGATATGTAATGTATTTTCATAAAATATTTATGTGAGCATTATCTATTACCTTGGTCTATTGCTCAGCTTATACTTAGGGTTTATGAAACCAAATTTAGCTCTATACTTAGGGCATCTACCTCAACCTTGTCATGAATTCTAACATTAGGTGTAGTTGACCATCTAATGTTGGTTCTTCTAGGTATCTCGTACATTTCTAGATATGTGGTGATCAGGCACATACCCAGAGATGTGGGATCCTGACATACTATCTCTCACTAACCCACTAACACATGTGTCCCATACCACATGGGATAGTAAGAAAGGAGAGATGCATAAAAGTCTAGCGCTTATGAAATTCTTTTTCAATTCTCAATTGGATGGCCATAACCACTGAGAATGGAGAAGAAACCTCATTAGCTAGGTTTAGGTTGCTATTTAGATCTAAACAAGGATGACTTCTACCTCTAAGATATATGTATGTTCTAAGGTTAAGACCCATAATCACTCTAGGTTATGGTATTCTTCTTATGGAATCTATCCCTAAACCCTAATCTTACCTCTTCACTCTAGGATGACTATGAGAATCATGTTTTCCTAATGGACATTTACCAAATTGTTCTGATACCATATTGTAACACCCTAATTTTCATATCACATGAGTGGAAGCATTTTTTTTACTAGGGGTGTCACAAACATGATTATCATTGCAATGGAAGTAAATGAAACACTTTGCATTTGAGAAAAACTAATTCTTACATAGTTCTTGATAAAAAGAAAACTAGAACTTGTCTATCTAAAAAAAATCTAATCTATTTGGTAAACAGAATAGGCATGAAGTAGATGACAGTTAAATATCTGGATCGTCTCGGTATATGGCACCCCACTAGGCAAGCTTGAAAATATCCTAAACCTTTACTTGTTCCTTTGATCCTCAACTGCTCCAAAACCTACGGACATCGCATCCCCAGCCATGCATTGGGAAAAATAGTCGTTAGAGTAAGTGGCATGAGTATTCTAAAATATACATTGCTAAAGAACTAAAATGGTACATTATAAACATGAAACTAACATTAAGCTCTGAATAAAATCTGAAACATAAAGTCTCTTATTTCTTAATCTAAATTCTTATCTTATTCTGGAGTCATGTACTCTGGTACATGGATCTCATGACCTACACCAAAGTGCCTAGGTCATACTTATCTTATCTAGTTCCCTCTAATCATACTCATGGATGAGGTTATGGGCATCTCTAATCTAAGGTATCTTTTACTTATGATTTTTATCTGACTATAGCCATTATACAATAAGTCCTCCTCTGTGACACTAAAGTGTCCTCTATGGTGCAACGCACCCTTTGTTGGCACAATGTGCCCTGTGTTGACACTGAAGTGTCCTCTATAGTGCAACACACCCTCTGTTGGCATAACATGTCATCTATGACACCCGCAGTGTCTGGCGCAACATGCCCTCTGAATTGTCTCAGGACTCTCTGGTGAGGACTTATTATATAATGTATTATGTGAAGGTTTTGAATTAATTATCTTAAGTCTATCTTTACTAAACTTTGAATATAAACTTATCTGAAACTGAGTACTAAACATGTACTTAGTTTTAGATCTGAAATCTGAATTTGAATCTTTTCTCTTTCAAATCTGAATTGAATCTATTATGAAATTTGGATATGTATTTCAAATTACAATATAATTGAGATTGGGTCTATAACCCATATCATGTATCTTTATTCAAAACTTGGCTACTCACACAGTGAGTAGTCTAAGTCTGAATCTAAATCTCTTATTATTAAATTGTAAACTGAATTCATTACTGGATTTGAACTTGTATCTCATTATCTAGGTAAAGTTTATTCTAAAACTCTTATTTGGTAAGATTACTTCATTATACCACTTATACCATGAATGAGTCTAATGTCTTATGAGAAAGGATCTGACATGAATATAGAAATACTAAGTATACAAAGTATCTTAAGTCAAGCGTATGAAAGTATCATAAGTACAACATATCTAAAAATATCAATTCTGACAAGATGGTTCAATCCTTCTTATAAAATATGATGTTACCCTGAAACTTTGCATATGAACTTACATATTAAACCTTAAATATCAAAATAGAAATCTTATAAAATATTGTATTGCAACCTAATCATAACTTAATGTGTCATTATCTTATAATCTCATCATGAACTCATTTTTACAATACATTGTGATCCCAACAGTACCTTTATTTCTAAAAGTAGACCATGTCTTAATATTCTAAAATTCATATTCTTATATTGTAATTAGATTCTAGATATTATTCATTCTAAGGAATCTAGTCTTAGATCTCTACATATGTATGAAATCTTAATGGCATGTTTCTACTTGAAATTGTAATACATAGTTATGCCTATAAATATTAGAAATCCTGAAAAGATATGTGTACTTAAATTCTCAATACAAAGCTATCCCAAATCACCAACTAAGTATGTATACATTACTTGCATATCTTATCTTACAATCTTATTCATTAATTTCAAACATTTCTAAGAAATCTTATAGGAACATGATTCTTTAATTTTCTCATGGACTTGGTACATGGGTCACAACTATTTCGAGCACCATGTCTCTATTTGAGATTTTGGATATCTGAACTTACATAATGATAGAGATATGAGAATATCCTTGTTTGCATTAAAATCTTAGAACATTGAACCATATAAATTATGAAAGCCTTATCAGGAGACATGTAAACATATGGAACTTAAAACATGAGTACTCATGGGCATGGACCACTTACCTGCTATGGTGAGAAATCCAAATATACTTCCAGGTCATGATCAAGTGTTAGCTTTCTTGAAAATGAGATGATGCATATATCAAAATTATATTAAGATATCCTAGATTATCCTAACAGACTTTCTAGGTCTTCTAATCCATGTTGGGATTTCTTTATGTACCATCCTCTAACAAAATTGGATATGATCATGGATTCTCATAATATATGATATTTATACATTAACGCCATTACTAACATGATCAATCCCTTCACCACCTCAATGAACATCATGACCTAGCTTCTATAACATTAAATCCTCATCGTATGGTAGTTATCTTCTTAACTCAAACAAAATAAAGCTTAGTGTGACATACCTCAAAATGGAATTCTAGAGATCTTCTACAAATTAATCTCTTCATTTGACAACTCGAATTACCTTAGTAATTCTAATAGGTAAACTTATCATAATATTAAAACATTAAGATTATATCTTGAATTTCTTTTCTAAGATTCAAAATATAATCATGTAAATTTACCTCATCAAATCCTGACATTCTTGTCACAATCTATTACATGAACACCATCATCTTATCTATTTTCTTCTTATTTAATGTTTAGCCTACTAAACATCTAAATATCCTCAAAATAGAAAATGTATTAATGATCTAATCTGCAATATCTTTTCAATGACACGTCATTTTCCAAGACTGGACATCTAAGTTAAAAGATATGTGTTTTTCAAGATTACCTCTTTCTAGAACATGTCGGCCATTCATCTTGATCTGATGGATTATATATCAATTTGGTCTTCTTCTTTTTTTCTGGTTTGCAGATCTCCTCCTTGTATCTACCTATCTGGAAACCCAGTCCTGCCTGATCCTCGTCTCCTTCCTCTCCTATTCTGCATCCACGAGTACAATGTCTTCCCTGATTTGCATGTATTACGTGCCTCCGAGTGTAGTCATGTTGCCGAGCTCTGGTGAGGGCTCCTCCATGTCCTCATCACTCTTTTTTCCATAGACATCTTGTCATCAACATATCACCTTTGACATGCACCCTCACATCTTCTCATCCCTTATCAGGATACCTTCTATTTAACCTTCGTTGGTGCACCTCCTGAGCCAATCTCGTAACATTGGACAATTTCAAAACATAGAAATATTGATGTCACTCACTGTAAAAGGGTGTCTACACAATTTGATCCTCTAATACAATGCTGATATGGATGGACATACCTGATCGGTGATGGTTCGGGACAAGTTCTAAAAGAAGCCGTAAAGACGACTGGTTGGGGTATCGATGATTAGTTGGGTTGTTTAGCCACCACCATGCCACGTCGAGGAAGACTGTCGGATGTCTCTTGTTAGCTTTATAAGACTTTGTGGGTCGACATGGAAATCAAGTGGTTTGATGCCTTCAGCATCAGTAATCCAATTACGTTTTGATTGCTGCCACATATTGGCAGTGTTGGGAGATAAATGTCAAGGCTATATATGCCATGTATCTGTTGGATTGCCCTAAATCTGGCTTCTTGCTCTAGAACATTTGAGACAATGAATGTAATACATCTCTACGCACATAGACCCCTACATATCTGCATTATCTATTATAAATGAAACGGTTTAATGATATATTTACCTTTCTGGAAATGCCTAAACTATTATGGAAGTGTCTTCCTATTAAATGGAATCATGCGTTGATATATCCCTATGCAGTTCCATTTTCTATTTATGGATATGGTCAACTCTTCTTCATTAACTCGTGCATAGATAAATCCCGTTGAGAAACTCATATAAAATTTCAAACCAAGACTTACTTTTGTCAACTTGATTAGACTTTCACTATTTTAATAAATGTCCATGTATAGGGACTAGACTATCGTGATTTTACTTTGAAAATGAGCATCGTAATAACTATCACAAATACAATTGTGATATGTTTCTTTTGGATTAAACACATGTGCAATATGTATTCATTTTATTTTATTTTCTTACTTTAATTTTTTTATCATTTTATGTTTTTTTCTATATTAAGACCCTCAATTATTTTGATAAAAATATATATATTATTATACTTAAATTGGTCTATGAAATTTTAGGATGTTACAGCTACCATATCAAAGTACGAGCTTTGTCCTTGATATGAGTAGATCCATCCTTGGAACACCCTCGTTGACACCTCCACAGTCACATGTATCATATCAAAAAAATTATGACAATGGTAGGGCTTCCATATCATAATAAAAGTTTCAACATTGATAAGACTCATAAATATAGGTGAATAGGTTTTCGAGGGTATCATACATTACATGTCTTTTTATAAATCCAAGTATATTCAAATGATTTTGAGTGTCTTCTCATATTCCCTAGATGGCTATAAGAATGCACACTTTTTTGCATGACTTATGAAAACTGGGAAATTATACAATCACATTACAATTATATGACTAGGGTTACAATGGGATATAGAGTTTAGTGCATCCTACTAAGTATTATGACATTGAAACATTTGAAGGTACAAACCCCTAATTTATACCAAACATGCACTCACATAGCCAACTTCCACTATTTCAACCATACATACACCATATTAAAATGAGATAGAAAATCACCTCCTCATTCTGGTCTAGTACTCATAACAATAAGGAACCACACTGCAAAGCTATGACACATGATTTCATTATATGTGGTCAAAAATGCTAAAAGTATCAAAATTAGCAATTTAGGGCGAGTCACATATTAAGTTCATATCTTTCGCCACATGTAAGAGATTTCCAACCAAGATTTCCCTCCCACAACCCAAGATCACTACCTCGAGCTCCAAAATCATGTAAAAAATGTCCTTCGATCAAGAGGGCTTTGTTCGTATTTGTATATTCAAGTAAAAATTACTAAACAACCCAAAATACAATATTTCAGAAGTTGTACAACTCACTTTGACTCTGATAGTATGCTTCAATCTTAAATATGTCACAATGAACCCTAAAGGGTTGCAATGCCCACCCCAAATGGTCTCAATGAACCTAATATGACATGCATTAACCACTCAAATACAGCTTCGACCCAAAAGGATGTCATCAACCAAAACGGATCCACCTTGACTGCTCACATTGATCAAAGTGTCATCTTAGTCTTGTCTTTCTTTGACCACCCACAAGAATCAAAGTAGTTAATTCTTGTCCATTCACCACATACATCAAAGTAGCCATGTCCATCAACTAGGGCAACACAATAAGATATCTTTTCTTAATTCCAGAAATTCCAATATTCCTTAATTGGTTAATTGATTAATTCTAGAATATTCTAATAAATCTATGAGTGTTTTAATTAACGTAGTCTTTCTATTTATCAAAGGGCTTAGGAAACCATGCTTCCTTTCATCTCCTATTTAAAGGGACTTAACGGTCGATGTCTTTACAAGATATTAAGAGAGGCTTTTCAGTTTATACTCACCTACGTAAACCCTAGCCGTCACCATCCTTGAGAGATAAAGGAGATCACCATGATGCTAGCACGTCATCACACAGAGGCTAAAGCATGATGTGGAGTTCCAATCCATCTGCAAGGATGAAGTAGGGATGCAGATGTTGAGACGCCTGCATTTGAAGGACGTTAATGGCTGTCCATATGCACTACGAGCAACGTACATCACCACACGAAAGGAGCACCATTGGATCTCCCACGACATGTTCGAAGGACGGGAGAGAAATATCGTCCTTGTAAGCCAGGAGCATTGTACACCATCATGCAGCGGGACGTCACTGGACTTGCTCTGCGACAAGGTATATCCCGCGAATACTCTTTCTGAATACGATGTTGTCGACGAGATCCTGTTGTGGGTTGTTTGAAAATATATTTTTAATTTTGTTGCTTCTGCCGCGCATGTTTCCTCCACAAAACCCAATATTTTTTACCTAGGATTATATGTTATTATAAAGAGATATTTTGAATCTTTACATCTCGATCAGAAAATGACCCATGATAGAGTTGAATGGAAATGAAGGATCCATGTAGATGACCACAACATGGTTGGGACTGAGGCTTTGTTGTTGTTGTTGTTGATGATGATGATGATGATGATGATGATGATGATGATGATGATGATGATGATGATGATGATGATGATGATGATGATGATGATGATGATGATGATGATGATGATGATGATGATGATGATGATGATGATGATGATGATGATGATGATGATGATGATGATGATGATGATGATGATGATGATGATGATGATGATGATGATGATGATGATGATGATGATGATGATGATGATGATGATGATGATGATGATGATGATGATGATGATGATGATGATGATGATGATGATGATGATGATGATGATGATGATGATGATGATGATGATGATGATGATGATGATGATGATGATGATGATGATGATGATGATGATGATGATGATGATGATGATGATGATGATGATGATGATGATGATGATGATGATGATGATGATGATGATGATGATGATGATGATGATGATGATGATGATGATGATGATGATGATGATGATGATGATGATGATGATGATGATGATGATGATGATGATGATGATGATGATGATGATGATGATGATGATGATGATGATGATGATGATGATGATGATGATGATGATGATGATGATGATGATGATGATGATGATGATGATGATGATGATGATGATGATGATGATGATGATGATGATGATGATGATGATGATGATGATGATGATGATGATGATGATGATGATGATGATGATGATGATGATGATGATGATGATGATGATGATGATGATGATGATGATGATGATGATGATGATGATGATGATGATGATGATGATGATGATGATGATGATGATGATGATGATGATGATGATGATGATGATGATGATGATGATGATGATGATGATGATGATGATGATGATGATGATGATGATGATGATGATGATGATGATGATGATGATGATGATGATGATGATGATGATGATGATGATGATGATGATGATGATGATGACGATGATGATGATGATGATGACTTTTACCTAGGCCTTACTGTTATTTTCTGACTTATAGATTGGTTTATGATTTAGTAAAGATTAGAGTATATTATTTCCATTCAAACAATATAATAAAATAGTGGTCAACTTTTTTAAAAATTAGAAATCATTTTTGTGTGGTCTCAACATGTTGGGTGGACCTGTTAGGGCCAACCACACAACTGTGGGGATTACAAATTATCTACATGTGTTGCATATAAGAGAATATAGAAAAGATGTGAATACTTATGAAAACAAACCACATGGAAAATATCAATGAATAAAAAGGTCAAATGCCAAAACCCATATTTAATGATCAAACACGTGATGAGTTGATGGTCCAGGCATACAAAACTTCTATTTGTAATCACAAGAAACCAATTTCACATGGCTAATATTGTGCTTCATAACCTTACGTGTACTCTTCTCATTATCAATGAGCCCATGTTGTAGTTGTGATGTAGCCATGAGCTCTGAAGCGATATCCTACCATTGGAAATCGAAGTAGAATGTGGAGAGGTGAAAAGACAAAAAAAACATGGGAAAATAAGACATGAAATGTAACAACGCCACCCCTCGGTAACCCCCAATTAAGGAAGACCAAGAATCTAGAGTCGTTATCCCAAAATAGGATCATATGGTTTTGCAAATAATCAAAAATAATTAATAAATTACACCACAACTAAGCTTAAAAAAGGATAAAAAAAATTCTTTTCTCATACCTTGCAAAATATAAGATTTGAGGAACTTTACCCCTAGATAGGAAACTATCTATCTACAATCCTCCAATCTTTATGTAACTTTATTCTTTCAATGTCACTTTAATTGATTATCCACTTTCTGATAAGCATATAACTGCTTGTGACCTAAAACGCCGACAAACAAAATGTCGGTCAGTATAATGAATTATACTGATATGTGGGGGGTCCAAAAGCTTGCATCTATTTATAACAACATATTGCAACCAAACTATTTCTTAACATATCAAACTTTACGTCTTAAACATAACTACTCAATCCTAACATCCTTGCCTCTGTGTTGTCCCTGCAGTGGACATGGACACTACCTTTCTCATATGGTAGATCCCAAACGACCCCTTTTGATCCTACCCCACCGGTAGATCAAGACATAGAGTTGTATAGTCGTATGATCGTACCCAAATGTAGACCAAACATCGACTCATGATAACCTGATGATCCTATCCCAAGGGTAGACCAATAACTAGGTCATCCATCTCTCATGAATACTCAAAGCTACAGAGGAGGACTAGGATCTGAGCTAGTCATGCACATATATTTATGGTGATAGCCATAGTCACTTCATAGTTGCATGAAATAAAAGTCAACCAATAAGCTAAATTTAGGCAATCGGTAAAACCTCAGAAAACACCGTGAAACTAGAACAATTAGGCATAAGTGTAACCACATACTTGATTCGGAAGTCTCCAAAAAAATGTAAGATATCCAACCAATCAAGAAGTCCAATCAGCCAAGTCAAGCAACCAATCAAGCAAATTTTGATCCTAAAAAGCATATATAATGCCTAATAATCACAATTACATTCCAAATAACTCCTTATTGACTTGGGACTCCTTTCTAAGGTTTCTAAGCCTTATTAGAATTCATTAGGATTTCTTAGATCTATTTCTCATCTTTTATCCTTTTTAGGTCAACAAACCCTAAAACATCTTTTCTACTCATAAAAACCCCAATTACATAAATTATTCACATTAAGGGTCTTTATTCTCAAGTTATCTTATGAACATCATATCTCTGTCTTACTTATGAATTTTTCTAATTAAAACCATTAAAACTCATAATTACTAAAATTAGGGTTTCTAGACCCATTAAAGCACTTTTATATACATGGAACCCTAAATTAAGCAAATTATGTACAAATATTATCCTTTTATATCCAATCCCTCTTTTTTATGTCAACGGGTTAATATTTAACTCAAAACATTCAGGGAATATCATTAGATCCAATCAACAACAAAACTTAGAGTTTTTCATTAAAGAAACCATTAAAGGCAACATCTTTACATACTTTTCGAATTACAATCAAACTCAATCCTCAATTCTATTTTTAACAGATTCTACATATTTTTTTGATCAAAAAGCATATATAACACTTTTCTATCGGATAAACCCATAATTAATTATGATTTTCCTAAATTGATTACCTTCTTACCAATCAGGGGCTGCCACTTGGGCCAAAGCAACCTGGACCCGCTTAAAACAAAATGAAAAGACCAAAAAGGCCTTACCTGTGTGAAGAGGGGTTGAGCGCAGCATCATATTTTCTCTCTTCATTATCTTCAACCTCTCACGTGCGAGCTTCAGGCCAATCTTGGTCAACTCCTCGGTTGACTCCAGGATCTAGGCCTCCTCAAGTGTGGGCGAAGGTATCGTCGCCTCCGACGAACCCTGGCGAGTTGAACGGTGCCTCCAATTGCTTGCCCACCTCCCAGGAATGATGGTTCAAGGTCCAACTACTCTGGTGACTAGAAGGTCTGGTAAAGGACGAAGCTCAAAACTGAATTCTCAATTGATCATCTTGGGAAGTTTGTGTGCTCTTGATGAATCTTTGGGTGTAAGTTGTGGCTTCGTAGAGGGGGTCTACTCCCCCTTTTATACCTGAGGGTCGAAGCTATGGTGGTAGTGATTTAGGAAAATTTCTGATAGACTCCCAATCCCAGCATAACTAGGGATGGAATTGCTTGGCTTAGACTCCCGAAACTAATGGGAAAGTCCCCATGTTTTCTCATCCACTGAGCGCTGAGAAATCTGATCGGGAAGCAACCTTCCCACTGTTCCATGTCTCTGTTTTGATCAAAGGTAAGGGATGACTGTGTGTCATTGGATCTCAGATCCAATGATTCACATCACACGCACTCAAGAATAACTCGAATTATCCAAATTCTAATCCAATTATAAATTGTGACATTTATGCACAATCCTCTCACTTTAGGAAACTTCCAAAATTCATAAATCCTAAACCATACATCTTTTTAATCCCAAATTTTAAGGGAACCTCTTTGATAACCTTATTTACTTGCATGCCAAGTTTGGATCAAGATTTGAAAATAAGAGAGGATTTTCTTCATATGCAAGTTATCTATTCAAAAGGCATATTTTATTCATATTTTCTCTCTCTTTCTCTTTTATTTTCTTTATTTTGATTTCTTTTCTTATTAGAAACCAATTGGATTTGAAACCTAATCAATAAAGGTCATCCATACCACTTTCTAGAGAATTCCACATAATTCTCACCATTATCCTTATTTCTTTTACCTTTTAATATTATGGGATTTCTTTTGTATTTTCTTCCCTTTTTATCACATTGGACTCACTAACTCATTAGGATCCACGAAAATGCTCATTTAAAGGAAATATTGCAAAAGAAACTCATTCGTTGAACATATATCATACAATTTTCATACATGTACATTTTATTTGAGAAATTGCATTTCAATCGATATAAACCCAAAAATTGGGGTTGTAATATCCTTCCCCTCTTATAGGAATTTTGCCTCAAAATTCCACCAAGCATATAAACGATTCAAGATAAGACTTTTTCATGTCCATCCTCAGCCCTCATGTGGCTTCATCCTCTCCATGGTGCTTCCAAAGAACCTTTACCATCTCTATCCTTTACTCCTAATCTCTCTCACCCTGGTATCTCGTACCCTCATAGGTGACTCGGGGTAAGTCAATATCCCCTAGAGTTCAATAGGTTCAATGCTCAGCACATGGCTCGGGTACTTTACATAGTGCTCTAGATTGGGCACATGGAATACATCATGCATCATATTATCCTGAGGGGGTAAGGCTATAAATAAAAAGCGGCTTCACCATTATGTTCCAAAATCTCAAACGGACCCATGTATCGGGGACTCAGCTTTCCTCTATTCTTAGCTATAGCTCGGAGGGGTCAGATTTTCAAAAATACATGTGCACCCATAGTGAACTACAAATGTGTCTGCCTCGCATCAGCACATGACTCCTATCCATCCTAGTATTTCTTCAACCATTGCTCGATCAAAGCAACTTCATCAGCGTACATTGTGGTTTCTCTGACCTTTACAAGGTCCTTTCACCGACATCACCCTACTGAAGCAGTAACTAACATGGCCTCCCATAAAGAGCTTCATACATCCCGATATTGACTTTGGTAGTTGTTATAATAAACAAACTCATCTAGGGGTAAGTACTGTTCCCACGATCCATCCCAAATGAGCACATATGCTCTCATCAGACCTTCTAACATCTAGATCATCCTTTGTTATTTGTGTATCAGACAGAGGGTGATGTGTTCTGCTAAACTTCAATCTAGTATTGAGTTCTTCATGCACCTGCTTCGACAACATGGAAGTGAACTTAAGTCCATGCTAAAGAATATTTGAACATATTACCATGCAATCGAACTATCTCTCTCATATATATAGTTCAACTGGATTTGTCGCATTTGAAGCAGTATCTAAGGCTAGGAAATGTGCTGACTTGGTAAGGCAATCTACCATAAACCATATTGCATCATGACCTCTCTTGGTCTTGGGGAGACCCACCACAAGGTTCATGGTGATCTTCCTCCATTACACTTGGGAACTTCCAACCATCTAGAGAAATCCATCGGGTTACTGTGTGGCGAAGCGTTCGAACAAAACGTTATTAACTAAGCGGAAGCAATCACTAACATCGGATTACTAAAAAATCACTAAAAATTAAAACCATCTACAAAGAGATCCAAACATAGGAAAACTCTTTTATCAAGAACCAATGTATTATATTTACATCTTGGATCACAAGTACATATCATGTATTGTTTCTTCTCGAGGATTACAAGAATCAATTGCCTTGATAAAACTATACATAGACAGCATAAGAACCTCGAGGCATCAAGCCAAAATCTCAAATCGATTCATTAAAGGTACTAACTACTAACTCCTAGGACCTGAGAGTACAAAGACGACACATAGGACTCTCTACACAAAACATGACAGCCAGTGCTTCCACCTAGAATCTTACTGTTGTCCCTGATGTTGCTGTTGCTACTGCTCTTCCCCTGTTGTAGGGTTTCTGCCACTTCTTCTGCGTCTACCTTAAAAGTTATATCCCATGGGGGTGAGACAATTGAAATTGTCCTAGCGAGAGATATAACTCTCCACCAGAAACATTATTATTGCAGTTAAACAGAATAAAACTGAGCAGAAGAATCATATATATATTCAACAGCAGGTAATTCAATGTCTAAACATATTAGAGCATTATTCTTTATTCAAGTCATTTCAGTTATATCTTGATAAAGCAGCATGTCACTTATCCAATAAGGAATTGAAGAACATATATATCATTTGTCCAATTAAGACATGCTATGCAAGGTAAAATCAACCAATGATTCTCATATTTCAACCTTAAGCATGTACGCTACACGGTAGATTACATTTTACAAACATACTTAAGCCCTGAGGAGATGAGGTATACCGCTCATACTCCAACCGACCATTGCGAAGTCGAAATCGGTACCATACATAGATCAAGGAAGAGCCGGATTTCCATGACCTCATCCTCCTCAGTCAGTGTGAGGACAAAAATGCAGGACATCTTGTGTCTCTGCTAAATAGCTTTTCAGGGTATACTGGCAACTTTGCTATAGAGTTACAGTGGCGGTTGTACTCTCTTCGCAATCGAGAGATTTTATATTTATCTCACATCAATCTGGCATTAACATTATCGTGAGATTCGTGTTACATCCATCCCAGTATCAGGAGATTAGTGATACATCCATCCTGGCATATATAATGAAGGATTGAGAGATTTAAATGTTTATCTCACATCAATTTCTCCATTAGGGCATAAGGATATTCGCGCCCATAACCCCCACATACTCAACAGTATGCCCTCTAGGAGATCCCGTAGGAAAACCTATTTCACCATCACCAAACTACTGACGATGATGGATCTATGGCCAGGGCTCTACATGATAAGATTTCACTTGATTAGTTAAGTAAATTACCACTATTCTTTTAACATCAGTCAGGTTTTCAAACATAAATCATTATAACAAATGTTATAAAGAACGTGTAATACTTCTATCAAGTACTTTTCAAAGCTTTAAAAAATATTGGGATCTCAATCCCTTGTCACATCAGGGGAATTCTCATCCCTTAACATCTCATCATTAAGATTATAGAATATGGGTATTTAAACCCTCAATTCATTAAGAACACTTGTTACCACTTATCAGGTAACCAATATCTTCAGGTCATCTGACCAAGGTAAACATAATACTTGCAATACATGTATCTCACATGGCACTTAAAGCCCATTAATCTTTTGTTACTGCTTATTAGGCAACATAGCATATTATGGCTCACAAGGCCCATAAACAATTTCAATAATGAAATATCATAGCTCATACCTGGCTATGTCCAACATCTCATCATACATGCATGATTAGTGCACATGATAATAGTTATATCAATTACATATCAGCACTATGCAATGTAATGGTAGCATCATTATTCACTCATTAGAGTTAGGATTTCCTAATTTATGTCAATTAGGAATACTCTTCTCATTACCCAAATTAGGATTATGGTTTATCATCATATTGCCCAACATTAGGGTTTCATGCACTATAGTCCAAAATTAGGATTTTACATACCTTCACCCTATATTAGGGTAGGATTTCATATAGCATTACATAGAAACCCCGAATTATAGTTTCACATTACATCTCTGTATTAGGGTTTCACTTGACATCACCCTTGATTAGGGTTTCACATGACATCACCCATAATTAGGGTTCCACATGACATCACCCTTAATTAGGGTTTCACATGACATCACCCTTAATTAGGGTTTCATATGACATCACCCTTAATTAGGGTTTCACATGACATCACCCTTAATTAGGGTTTCACATGAAATCACCCTTAATTAGGGTTTCACATGACATTATCTTGAATTAAGATTCATTATAACTTTCTCCCAAATTAGGGTTTCATGTAACTTTACCCGAAATTAGGGTTTCATGAAGCATCCTCTTAAATTAGGGTTTCTCATTATATTACCCTAATTTGGGATTTCTCATATCATCACCATAGATTAGAGTTACACCATTACCCTATATTAGGGTTACATCTAGCATTGCCCTAAATTAGGGTTAGGCTCATCAACCTTCTCAATTAGGGTTTCATGATCTCTTTATCAAATAGCATACCCTAATCACATATTTTATTCATGTTGAAAGTGTTGAAGATTAATCACTCTATGATTATTACTCATGTATAAGTTCCTCTCTCACACATCCTCTCTAGGAGGTTAATTATTCCAACTTGAGTGGATTAGATCAACTTGAAAGAAGGGTTAGCATAGTGTATTAAGGCATTGCTTTCATAAGCATCAAAGATTAACTACTCCAAAGGTACTAATTACTTAAGTACCTTGAAGGTACAACCATTGTGAATTATCTTTGATAAACATCATTAATAATCATGGGGTTTATTGTACTTACAAGATTTGAATCAATTAAACCTTCAAACAGTCTTGGGGTATTAGACCTTTAAACAGTCTTGAAGTATTTTGTCCTTCAATCGATCTTAAAGTTCTTTGGCCTTCAAATGGTCCTGAACCACACCTTCAATCGATCTTAAGACCGTTAGACCATCAAACAGTCTTGATCTCAAAGTCTCTAAATGGTTTGAGACCGTTTGAAAAAATAAATTAATCTAAAACGGTTTTGAAACCGAATTAGCAACTTGTCCTTGAAATTAATTGAGCATCAAACGGTTTGAGACCGTTTTCCCTCCAAACGGTCTAAGGACCGTTTGATCCCAAACAGTCTCAAGACTGTTTGGTCCAAAACATCTTGAAACTGATTGGATCAACTAGGGTTTCCTCCAATCAATCAATTGATTTTAGGGTTTGCTTTATTGAATCAATCATTAATTGAACCATTGAGAGTAACACATGTGTCCCATACCACATGGGATAGTAAGAAAGGAGAGATGCATAAAAGTCTAGCGCTTATGAAATTCCTTTTCAATTCTCAATTGGCTAGCCATAACCACTGAGAATGGAGAAGAAACCTCATTAGCTAGGTTTAGGTTGCTATTTAGATCTAAACAAGGATGACTTCTACCTCTAAGATATCTGTCTATTCTAAGGTTAAGACCCATAATCACTCTAGGTTATGGTATTCTTCTTATGGAATCTATCCCTAAACCCTAATCTTACCTCTTCACTCTAGGATGACTATGAGAATCATGTTTGCCTAGTGGCCATTTACCAAATTGTTCTGATACCATATTGTAACACCCTAATTTTCATATCACATGAGTGGAAGCATTTTTTTACTAGGGGTGTCACAAACATGACTATCATTGCAATGGAAGTAAATGAAACACTTTTCATTTGAGAAAAACTAATTCTTACATAGTTCTTGATAAAAATAAAACTAGAACTTGTCTATCTAAAAAAAATCTAATCTATTTGGTAAACAGAATAAGCATGAAGTAGATGACAGTTAAATATCTGGATCATCTCGGTATATGGCACCCCACTAGGCAAGCTAGAAAATATCCTAAACATTTACTTGTTCCTTTGATCCTCAACTACTCCAAAACCTACGGACATCGCATCCCCAGCCATGCATTGGGAAAAATAGTCATTAGAGTAAGTGGCATGAGTATTCTAAAATATACATTGCTAAATAACTAAAATAGTACATTATAAACATGAAACTAACATTAAGCTCTGAATAAAATCTGAAACATAAAGTCTCTTATTTCTTAATCTGAATTCTTATCTTATTCTGGAGTCATGTACTCTGGTACATGGATCTCATGACCTACACCAAAGTGCCTAGGTCATACTTATCTTATCTAGTTCCCTCTCATCATACTCATGGATGAGGTTATGGGCATCTCTAATCTAAGGTATCTTTTACTTACGATTTTTATCTGACTGTGGCCATTATACAATAAGTCATCCTCTGTGACACTGAAGTGTCCTCTATGGTGCAACGCACCCTCTGTTGGCACAACATGCCCTCTGTTGACACTAAAATGTCCTCTATGGTGCAACGCACCCTCTATTGGCATAGCATTCCCTCTGTGACACCTGCAGTGTCTGGGGTAACGCGCCCTCTAAATCGTCATGGGACTCTCTGGTGAGGACTTATTATATAATGTATTATGTGAAGGTTTTGAATTAATTAGCATAAGTCTATCTTTACTAAACTTTGAATCTAAACTTATCTGAAACTGAGTACTAAACATGTACTTAGTTTTAGATCTGAAATCTGAATTTGAATCTTTGTTCTTTCAAATCTGAATTGAATCTATTATGGAATTTGGATATGTATTTCAAATTACAATATAATTGAGATTGGGTCTATAACCCATATCATGTATCTTTATTCAAAACCTGGCTACTCACACAGTGAGTAGTCTAAGTCTGAATCTAAATCTCTTATTCTTAAATTCTAAACTAAATTCATTACTGGATTTGAACATGTATCTCATTATCTAGGTAAACTTTATTCTAAAACTCTTATTTGGTAAGATTACTTCATTATACAAATTATACCATAAATGAGTCTAATGTCTTATGAGAAAGGATCTGACACGAATATAGAAATACTAAGTATACAAAGTATCTTAAGTCAAGCTTATGAAAGTATCATAAGTACAACATATCTAAAAATATCAATTCTGACAAGATGGTTCAATCCTTCTTATAAAATATGATGTTACCCTGAAACTTTGCATATGAACTTACATATTAAACCTTAAATATCAAAATAGAAATCTTATAAAATATTGTATTGCAACCTAATCATAACTTAATGTGTCATTATCTTATAATCTCATCATGAACTCATTTTTACAATACATTGTGATCCCAAAAGTACCTTTATTTCTAAAAGTAGACCATGTCTTAATATTCTAAAATTCATATTCTTATATTGTAATTAAATTCTAGATATTATTCATTCTAAGGAATCTAGTCTTAGATCTCTACATATGTATGAAATCTTAATGGCATGTTTCTACTTGAAATTGTAATACATAGTTATGCCTATAAATATTAGAAATCCTAAAAAGATATGTGTACTTAAATTCTCAATACAAAGCTATCCCAAATCACCAACTAAGTATGTCTACATTACTTGCATATCTTATCTTACAATCTTATTCATTAATTTCAAACATTTCTAAGAAATCTTATAGGAACATGATTCTTTAATTTTCTCATGGACTTGGTACATGGGTCACAACTATTTTGAGCAACATGTCTCTATTTGAGATTTTGGATATCTGAACTTACATAATGATAGAGATATGAGAATATCCTTGTTTGCATTAAAATCTTAGAACATTGAACCATATAAATTATGAAAGCCTTATCAGGAGACATGTAAACATATTGAACTTAAAACATGAGTACTCATGGGCATGGACCACTTACCTGCTATGGTGAGAAATCCAAATATACTTCCAGGTCATGATCAAGTGTTAGCTTTCTTGAAAATGAGATGATGCATATATCAAAATTATATTAAGATATCCTAGATTATCCTAACAGACTTTCTAGGTCTTCTAATCCATTTTGGGATTTCTTTATGTACCATCCTCTAACAAAATTGGATATGATCATGGATTCTCATAATATATGATATTTATACATTAACGCCATTACTAACATGATGAATCCCTTCACCACCTCAATTAACATCATGACCTAGCTTCTATAACATTAAATCCTCATCGTATGGTAGTTATCTTCTTAACTCAAACAAAATAAAGTTTAGTGTGACATACCTCAAAATGGAATTCTAGAGATCTTCTACAAATTAATCTCTTCATTTGACAACTTGAATTACCTTAGTAATTCTAATAGGTAAACTTATCATAATAAAGTGTATTATTAAAACATTAAGATTATATCTTGAATTTCTTTTCTATGATTCAAAATATAATCATGTAAATTTACCTCATCAAATCCTGACATTCTTGTCACAATCTATTACATAAACACCATCATATTATCTATTTTCTTCTTATTTAATGTTTACCCTACTAAACGTCTAAATATCCTCAAAATAGAAAATGTATTAATGATCTAATCTGCAATATCTTTTCAATGACACGTCATTTTCCAAGACTGGACATCTAAGTTAAAAGATATGTGTTTTTCAAGATTACCTCTTTCTAGAACATGTCGGTCATTCATCTTGAATCTGATGGATTATATATCAGTTTGGTCTTCTTCTTTTTTTCTGGTTTGCAGATCTCCTCCTTGTATCTACCTATCTGGAAACCCATTCCCGGTTGATCCTCGTCTCCTTCCTCTCCTTTTCTGCATCCACGAGTACAATGTCTTCCCTGATTTGCATGTATGACGTGCCTTCGAGTGTAGTCGTGTTGCCGAGCTCTGGCGATGGCTCCTCCATGTCCTCATCACTCTTTTTTCCATATAAATCTTGTCATCAACATATCACCTTTGATATGCACCCTCACATCTTCTCATCCCTTATCAGGATACCTTCTATTTAACCTTCGTTGGTGCACCTCCTGAGCCAATCTCGTAACATTGGACAATTTCAAAACATAGAAATATTGATGTCACTCACTGTAAAAGGGTGTCTACACAATTTGATCCTCTAATACAATGATGATATGGATGGACATACCTGATCGGTGATGGTTCGGGACGAGTTCTAAAAGAAGCCGTAAAGACGAATGGTTGGGGTATTGATGATTAGTTGGGTTGTTTAGCCACCACCATGCCACGTCGAGGAAGACTGTCGGATGTCTCTTGTTAGCTTTCCAAGACTTTGTGGGTCGACATGGAAATCAAGTGGTTTGATGCCTTCATCATTAGTAATCCAATTACGTTTTCATTACTGCCACATATTGGCGGTGTTGGGAGATAAATGTCAAGGCTATATATGCCATGTATCTGTTGGGTTGCCCTAAATCTGGCTGCTTGCTCTAGAACATTTGATACAATGAATGTAATACATCTCTACGTACATAGACCCCTACATATCTGCACTATCTATTATAAATGAAACGGTTTAATGATATATTTACCTTACTGGAAATGCCTAAACTATTATGGAAGTGTCTTCCTATTAAATGGAATCATGCGTTGATATATCCCTATGCAGTTCCATTTTCTATTTATGGATATGGTCAGCTCTTCTTCATTAACTCGTGCATAGATAAATCCCGTCGAGAAACTCATATAAAATTTCAAACCAAGACTTACTTTTATCAACTTGATTAGACTTTCACTATTTTAATAAATATCCATGTATAGGGACTAGACTATCGTGATTTTACTTTGAAAAAGAGCATCGTAATAACTATCACAAATACAATTGTGATATGTTTCTTTTGGATTAAACACATGTGCAATATGTACTCATTTTATTTTATTTTCTTACTTTAATTTTTTTTATCATTTTGTGTTCTTTTTTTCTATATTAAGACCCTCAATTATTTTGATAAATAAATATATATATATATATATTATACTTTAATTGGTCTATGAAATTTTAGGATGTTACAGCTACCATATCAAAGTACCAGCTTTGTCCTTGATATGAGTAGATCCATCCTTGGAACTCCCTCGTTGACACCTCCACAGTCACATGTATCATATCAAAAAAATTATGACAATGGTAGGGCTTCCATATCATAATAAAAGTTTCAACATTGATAAGACTCATAAATATAGGTGAATAGGTTTTCGAGGGTATCATACATTACATGTCTTTTTATAAATCCAAGTATATTCAAATGATTTCGAGTGTCTTCTCATATTCCCTAGATGGCTATAAGAATGCACACTTTTTTGCATGACTTATGAAAACTGGGAAATTATACAATCACATTACAATTATATGACTAGGGTTACAATGGGATATAGAGTTTAGTGCATCCTACTAAGTATTATGACATTGAAACATTTGAAGGTACAAACCCCTAATTTATACCAAACATGCACTCACATAGCCAACTTCCACTATTTCAACCATACATACACCATATTAAAATGAGATATAAAATCACCTCCTCATTCTGGTCTAGTACTCATAACAATAAGGAACCACACTGCAAAGCTATGACACATGATTTCATTATATGTGGTCAAAAATGCTAAAAGTATCAAAATTAGCAATTTAGGGCGAGTCACATATTAAGTTCATATCTTTCGCCACATGTAAGAGATTTCCAACCAAGATTGCCCTCCTACAACCCAAGAGCACTCCCTCGAGCTCCAAAATCATGTAAAAAGTGTCCTTCGGTCAAGAGAGCTTTGTTCGTATTTGTATATTCAAGTAAAAATTACTTAACAACCCAAAAATACAATATTTCAGAAGTTGTACAACTCACTTTGACTCTGATAGTATGCTTCAATCTTAAATATGTCACAATGACCCCTAAAGGGTTGCAATGCCCCCCCCACCAAATGGTCTCAATGAACCTAATATGGCATGCATTGACCACTCAAATACAGCTTCGACCCAAAAGGATGTCATCAACCAAAATGCATCCACCTTGACTGCTCACATTGATCAAAGTGTCATATTAGTCTTGTCTTGCTTTGACCACCCACAAGAATCAAAGTAGTTAATTCTTGTCCATTCACCACATACATCAAAGTAGCCATGTCCATCAACTGAGGCAACACAATAAGATATCTTTTCTTAATTCCAGAAATTCCAATATTCCTTAATTGGTTAATTGATTAATTCTAGAATATTCTAATAAATCTATGAGTGTTTTAATTAACGTAGTCTTTCTATTTATCAAAGGGCTTAGGAAACCATGCTTCCTTTCATCTCCTATTTAAAGGGACTTAACGGTCGATGTCTTTACAAGATATTAAGAGAGGCTTTTCAGTTTATACTCACCTACGTAAACCCTAGCCGTCACCATCCTTGAGAGAGAAAGGAGATCAACATGATGCTAGCACGTCATCACACAGAGGCTACTCCTTCTTGTCGGTATAGGAAGCATGATGTGGAGTTCCAATCCATCTGCAAGGATGAAGTAGGGATGCAGATGTTGAGACGCTTGCGTTTGGAGGACGTTAATGGCTGTCCATATGCACTACGAGCAACGTACATTACCACACGAAAGGAGCACCACTGGATCTTCCCACGACATGTTCAAAGGACGGGAGAGAAATATCGTCCTTGTAAGCCAGGAGCATTGTACACCATCGTGCAGCGGGACGTCACTGGACTTGCTCTGCGACAAGGTATATCCCGCGAATACTCATTCTGAATACGATGTTGTCGACGAGATCCTGTTGTGGGTTGTTTGAAAATATATTTTTAATTTTGTTGCTTCTGCCGCGCATGTTTCCTCCACAAAACACAATATTTTTTTACCTAGGATTATATGTTTTTATAAAGAGAGATTTTGAATCTTTACATCTCGGTCAGAAAATGACCCATGATAGAGTTGAATGGAAATGAAGGATCCATGTAGACGGCCACAACATGGTTGGGACTGAGGCTTAGTTGTTGTTGTTGTTGATGATGATGATGATGATGATGATGATGATGATGATGATGATGATGATGATGATGATGATGATGATGATGATGATGATGATGATGATGATGATGATGATGATGATGATGATGATGATGATGATGATGATGATGATGATGATGATGATGATGATGATGATGATGATGATGATGATGATGATGATGATGATGATGATGATGATGATGATGATGATGATGATGATGATGATGATGATGATGATGATGATGATGATGATGATGATGATGATGATGATGATGATGATGATGATGATGATGATGATGATGATGATGATGATGATGATGATGATGATGATGATGATGATGATGATGATGATGATGATGATGATGATGATGATGATGATGATGATGATGATGATGATGATGATGATGATGATGATGATGATGATGATGATGATGATGATGATGATGATGATGATGATGATGATGATGATGATGATGATGATGATGATGATGATGATGATGATGATGATGATGATGATGATGATGATGATGATGATGATGATGATGATGATGATGATGATGATGATGATGATGATGATGATGATGATGATGATGATGATGATGATGATGATGATGATGATGATGATGATGATGATGATGATGATGATGATGATGATGATGATGATGATGATGACTTTTACCTAGGCCTTACTGTTATTTTCTGACTTATAGATTGGTTTATTATTTAGTAAAGATTAGAGTATATTATTTCCATTCAAACAATATAATAAAATAGTAGTCAACTTTTTTAAAAATTAGAAATCATTTTTGTGTGGTCTCAACATGTTGGGTGGACCTGTTAGGGCCAACCACACAACTGTGGCGATTACAAATTATCTACATGTGTTGCATATAAGAGAATATAGAAAAGATGTGAATACTTATGCAAACAAACCACATGGAAAATATCAATGAATAAAAAGGTCAAATGCCAAAACCCATATTTAATGATCAAACACGTGATGAGTTGATGGTCCAAGCATACAAAACTTCTATTTGTAATCACAAGAAACCAATTTCACATGGCTAATATTGTGCTTCATAACCTTACGTGTACTCTTCTCATTATCAATGAGCCCATGTTGGAGTTGTGATGTGGCCATGAGCTATGAAGTGATATCCTACCATTGGAAATCGAAGTAGAATGTGGAGAGGTGAAAAGACAAAAAAACATGGGAAAATAAGACATGAAATGTAACAACGCCACCCCTCGGTAACCCCCAATTAAGGAAGACCAAGAATCTTGAGTCGTTATCCCAAAATAGGATCATATGGTTTTGCAAATAATCAAAAATAATTAATAAATTACACCACAACTAAGCTTAAAAAAGGATAAAAAAATTCTTTCTCATACCTTGCAAAATATAAGATTTGAGGAACTTTACCCCAGATAGGAAACTATCTATCTACAATCCTCCAATCTTTATGTAACTTTATTATTTCAATGTCACTTTAATTGATTATCCACTTTCTGATAAGCATATAACTGCATGTGACCTAAAACGCTGATAAACAAAATGTCGGTCAGTATAATGAATTATACTGATATGTGGGGGGTCCAAAAGCTTGCATCTATTTATAACAACATATTGCAACCAAACTATTTCTTAACATATCAAACTTTACGTATTAAACATAGCTACTCAATCCTAACATCCTTGCCTTTGTGTTGTCCCTGCAGTGGACATGGACACTACCTTTCTCATATGGTAGATCCCAAACGACCCCTTTTGATCCTACCCCACCGGTAGATCAAGACATAGAGTTGTATAGTCATATGATCCTACCCAAAGGTAGACCAAACATTGAATCATGATAACCTGATGATCCTACCCCAAGGGTAGACCAATAACTAGGTCATCCATCTCTCATGAATACTCAAAGCTACAGAGGAGGACTAGGATCTGAGCTAGTCATGCACATATATTTATGGTGATAGCCATAGTCACTTCATAGTTGCATGAAATAAAAGTCAACCAAGAAGCTAAATTTAGGCAACCGGTAAAACCTCAGAAAACACCGTGAAACTAGAACAATTAGGCATAAGTGTAACCACATACCTGATTCGGAAGTCTCCAAAAAAATGTAAGATATCCAACCAATCAAGAAGTCCAATCATCCAAGTCAAGCAACCAATCAAGCAAATTTTGATCCTAAAAAGCATATATAATGCCTAATAATCACAATTACATTCCAAATAACTCCTTATTGACTTGGGACTCCTTTCTAAGGTTTCTAAGCCTTATTAGAATTCATTAGGATTTCTTAGATCTATTTCTCATCTTTTATCCTTTTTAGGTCAACAAACCCTAAAACATCTTTTCTACTCATAAAAACCCCAATTACATAAATTATTCACATTAAGGGTCTTTATTCTCAAGTTAGCTTATGAACATCATATCTCTGTCTTGTGAATTTTTCTAATTAAAACCATTAAAACTCATAATTACTAAAATTAGGGTTTCTAGACCCATTAAAGCACTTTTATATACATGGAACCCTAAATTAAGCAAATTATGTACAAACATTATCCTTTTATATCCAATCCCTCTTTTTTATGTCAACGGGTTAATATTTAACTCAAAACATTCAGGGAATATCATTAGATCCAATCATCAACAAAACTTAGGGTTTTTCATTAAAGAAACCATTAAAGGCAACATCTTTACATACTTTTCGAATTACAATCAAACTCAATCCTCAATTCTATTTTTAACAGATTCTACATATTTTTTTGATCAAAAAGCATATATAACACTTTTCTATCGGATAAACCCATAATTAATTACGATTTTCCTAAATTGATTACCTTCTTACCAATCAGGGGTTGCCACTTGGGCCAAAGCAACCTGGACCCGCTTAAAACAAAATGAAAAGACCAAAAAGGCCTTACCTGTGTGAAGAGGGGTTGAGCGCAGCATCGTATTTTCTCTCGTCATTATCTTCAACCTCTCACGTGCGAGCTTCAGGCCAATCTTGGTCAACTCCTCAGTTGACTCCAGGATCTAGGCCTCCTCAAGTGTGGGCGAAGGTATCGTCGCCTCCGACGAACCCTGGCGAGTTGAACGGTGCCTCCAATTGCTTGCCCACCTCCTAGGAATGATGGTTCAAGGTCCAACTACTCTGGTGACTAGAAGGTTTGGTAAAGGACGAAGCTCAAAACTGAATTCTCAATTGATCATCTTGGGAAGTTTGCGTGCTCTGGATGAATCTTTGGGTGTAAGTTGTGGCTTCGTAGAGGGGGTCTACTCCCCCTTTTATACCTGAGGGTCGAAGCTATGGTGGTAGTGATTTAGGAAAATTTCTAATAGACTCCCAATCCCAGCATAACTAGGGATGGAATTGCTCGGCTTAGACTCCCAAAACTAATGGGAAAGTCCCCATGTTTTCTCATCCACTGAGCGCTGAGAAATCTGATCGGGAAGCAACCTTCCCACTATTCCATGTCTCTGTTTTGATCAAAGGTAAGGGATGACTGTGTGTCATTGGATCTCAGATCCAATGATTCACATCACGCGCACTCAAGAATAACTCGAATTATCCAAATTCTAATCCAATTATAAATTGTGACATTTATGCACAATCCTCTCACTTTAGGAAACTTCCAAAATTCATAAATCCTAAACCATACATCTTTTTAATCCCAAATTTTAAGGGAACCTCTTTGATAACCTTATTTACTTGCATGCCAAGTTTGGATCAAGATTTGAAAATAAGAGAGGATTTTCTTCATATGCAAGTTATCTATTCAAAAGGCATATTTTATTCATATTTTCTCTCTCTTTCTCTTTTATTTTCTTTATTTTGATTTATTTTCTTATTAGAAACCAATTGGATTTGAAACCTAATCAATAAAGGTCATCCATACCACTTTCTAGAGAATTCCACATAATTCTCACCATTATCCTTATTTCTTTTACCTTTTAATATTATGGGATTTCTTTTGTATTTTCTTCCCTTTTTATCACATTGGACTCACTAACTCATTAGGATCCACGAAAAAATGCTCATTTAAAGGAAATATTGCAAAAGAAACTCATTCGTTGAACATATATCATACAATTTTCATACATGTACATTTTATTTGAGAAATTGCATTTCAATCGATATAAACCCAAAAATTGGGGTTGTAATATCCTTCCCCTCTTATAGGAATTTTGCCTCAAAATTCCACCAAGCATACAAACGATTTAAGATAAGACTTTTTCATGTCCATCCTCAGCCCTCATGTGGCTTCATCCTCTCCATGGTGCTTCCAAAGAACCTTTACCATCTCTATCCTTTACTCCTAATAATCTCTCACCCTGGTATCTCGTACCCTCATAGGTGACTCGGGGTAAGTCAATCTCCCCTAGAGTTCAATAGGTTCAATGCTCGGCACATGGCTCGGGTACTTTACATAGTTCTCTAGATTGGGTACATGGAACACAGCATGCATCATATTATCCTGAGGGGGTAAGGATATAAATAAAAAGCGGCTTCACCATTCTGTTCCAAAATCTCAAACGGACCCATCTATCGGGGACTCAGCTTTCCTCTATTCTTAGCTATAGCTCGGAGGGGTCGAATTTTCAAAAACACATGCTCACCCATAGTGAACTACAAATTTGTCTACCTCACATCAGCACACGACTCCTATCCATCCTAGGATTTCTTCAACCATTACTCAATCAAAGCAACTTCATCAGCGTACATTGTGGTTTCTCTGACCTTTACAAGGTCCTTTCACCGACATCACCCTAGTGAAGCAGTAACTGACATGGCCTCCCATAAAGAGCTTCATACATCCCGATATTGACTTTGGTAGCTGTTATAATAAACAAACTCAGCTAGGGGTAAGTATTGCTCCCACGATCCTTCCCAAATGAGCACATATGCTCTCATCAGACCTTCTAACATCTAGATCATCCTTTGTTATTTGTGTATCAGATAGAGGGTGATGTGTTCTGCTAAACTTCAATCTAGTATTGAGTTCTTCATGCACCTTCTTCCACAACATGGAAGTGAACTTAAGGCCATGCTAAAGAATATTTGAACTCATATTACCATGCAATCGAACTATCTCTCTCGTATATATAGTTCAACTGGATTTGTCGCATTGGAAGCAGTCTCTAAGGCTAGGAAATGTGCTGACTTGGTAAGGCAATCTACCATAACCCATATTGCATCATGACCTCTCTTGGTCTTGGGGAGACCCACCACAAGGTTCATGGTGATCTGCTTCCATTACACTTGGGAACTTCCAACCATCTAGAGAAATCCACCGGGTTACTGTGTGGCGAAGCGTTCGAACAAAACGTTATTAACTAAGCGGAAGCAATCACTAATAGCGGATTACTAAAAATCACTAAAAATTAAAACCATCTACAAAGAAATCCAAACACAGGAAAACTCTTTTATCAAGAACCAATGTAATATATTTACATCCTGGATCACAAGTACATATCATGTATCGTTTCTTCTCGAGGATTACAAGCATCAGTTGCCTTGATAAAACTAAACATAGACAGCATAAGAACCTCGAGGCATCAAGCCAAAATCTCAAATCGATTCATTAAAGGTACTAACTACTAACTCCTAGGACCTGAGAGTAAAAAGACGACACATAGGACTCTCTACACAAAACATGACATCCAGTGCTTCCACCTGGAATCTTACTACTGCCCTGATGCTGATGTTGTTGCTGCTCTTCCCCTGTTGTAGGGTTTCTGCCACTTCTTCTTCGTCTACCTAAAAAGTTGTATCCCATGGGGGTGAGACAATTGAAATTGTCCCAGCGAGAGATATAACTCTCCACCAGAAACATTATTATTGCAGTTAAAAAGAATAAAACTGAGCAGAAGAATCATATATATATTCAACAGCAGGTAGTTCAATGTCTAAACATATTAGAGCATTATTCTTTATTCAAGTCATTTCAGTTATATCTTGATAAAGCAGCATGTCACCTATCCAATAAGGAATTGAAGAACATATATATCATTTTTCCAATTAAGACATGTTATGCAAGGTAACATCAACCAATGATTCTCATATTTCAACCTTAAGCATGTACGCTACATGATTGATTACATTTTACAAACATACTTAAGCCCTGAGGAGATGAGGTATACCGCTCATACTCCAACCGACCATTGCGAAGTCAAAATCGGTACCATACATAGATCAAGGAAGAGTCGGATTTCCATGACCTCATCCTCCTCAGTCAGTGTGAGGACAAAAATGCAGGACATCTTGTGTCTCTGCTAAATAGCTTTCCAGGGTATACTGGCAACTTTGCTATAGAGTTACAATGGCGGTTGTACTCTCTTCACAATCGAGAGATTTTATATTTATCTCACATCAATCTGGCATTAACATTATCAGGAGATTCATGTTACATCCATCCCAATATCGGGAGATTAGTGATACATCCATACTGGCATATATAATGAAGGATTGAGAGATTTAAATGTTTATCTCACATCAATTCCTCCATTAGGGTGTAAGGATATTCGCGCCCATAACCCCCACATACTCAACAGTATGCCCTCTAGGAGATCCCGTAGGAAAACCTATTTCACCATCACCAAACTACTGACGATGATGGATCTATGGCCAGGGCTCTACATGATAAGATTTCACTTGATTAGTTAAGTACATTACCATTATTCTTTTAACATCAGTCAGGTTTTCAAACATAAATCATTATAACAAATGTTATAAAGAACGTGTAATACTTCTATCAAGTACTTTTCAAAGCTTTAAAAAATATTGGGATCTCAATCCCTTGTCACATCAGGGGAATTCGCATCCCTTAACATCTCATCATTAAGATTATGGAATATGGGTATTTAAACCCTTAATTCATCAAGAACACTTGTTACCACTTATCAGGTAACCAATATCTTCAGGTCATCTGACCAAGGTAAACATAATACTTGCAATACAGGTATCTCACATGGCACTTAAAGCCCATTAATCTTTTGTTACTGCTTATTAGGCAACACAGCATATTATGGCTCACAAGTCCCATAAACAATTTCAATAATGAAATACCATAGCTCATACCTGGCTATGTACAATATCTCATCATACCTGCATGATTAGTGCACATGATAATAGTTATATCAATTACATATCAACACTATGCAATGTAATGGTAGCATCATTATTCACTCATTAGAGTTAGGATTTCCCAATTCATGTCAATTAGGAATACTCTTCTCATTACCCAAATTAGGATTATGGTTTATCATCATATTGCCCAACATTAGGGTTTCATGCACTATAGTCCAAAATTAGGATTTTACATACCTTCACCCTATATTAGGGTAGGATTTCATATAGCATTACATAGAAACCCCGAATTATAGTTTCACATTACATCTCTATATTAGGGTTTCACTTGACATCACCCTTGATTAGGGTTTCACATGACATCACCCTTAATTAGGGTTTCACATGACATCATCCTTAATTAGGGTTTCACATGACATCACCTTAATTAGGGTTTCATATGACATCACCCTTAATTAGGGTTTCACATGACATCACCCTTAATTAGTGTTTCACATGACATCACCCTTAATTAGGGTTTCACATGACATTATCTTGAATTAAGATTCATTATAACTTCCCCCAAATTAGGGTTTCATGTAACTTTACCCAAAATTAGGGTTTCATGAAGTGTCCTCTTAAATTAGGGTTTCTCATTATATTACCCTGATTTGGGATTTCTCATATCATCACCATAGATTAGAGTTACACCATTACCCTAGATTAGGGTTACATCTAGCATTGCCCTAAATTAGGGTTAGGCTCATCAACCTTCTCAATTAGGGTTTCATGATCTCTTTATCAAAGATCATACCCTAATCACATATTTTATTCATGTTTAAAGTGTTGAAGATTAATCACTACATGATTATTACTCATGTATAAGTTCCTCTCTCTCGTATCCTCTCTAGGAGGTTAATTATTCCAACTTGAGTGGATTAGATCAACTTGAAAGAAGGGTTAGCATAGTGTATTAAGGCATTGCTTTCATAAGCATCAAAGATTCACTACTCCAAAGGTACTAATTACTTAAGTACCTTGAAGGTACAACCATTGTGAATTATCTTTGATAAACATCATTAATAATCATGGGGTTGATTGTACTTACAAGATTTGAATCAATTAAACCTTCAAACAGTCTTGGGGTATTAGACCTTTAAACAGTCTTGAAGTATTTTGTCCTTCAATCGATCTTAAAGTTCTTTGGCCTTCAAATGGTCCTGAACCACACCTTCAATCGATCTTAAGACCGTTAGACCATCAAACAGTCTTGATCTCAAAGTCTCTAAACAGTTTCAGACCGTTTGAAAAAATAAATTAATCCAAAACAGTTTTGAAAGCGAATTAGCAACTTGTCCTTGAATCAATTGAACATCAAACGGTTTGAGACCACTTTCCCTCCAAACGGTCTGAGGACCATTTGATCCCAAATGGTCTCAAGACTGTTTGGTCCAAAACATCTTGAAACTGATTGGAACAACTAGGGTTTCCTCCAATCAATCAATTGATTTTAGGGTTTGCTTTATTGAATCAATCATTAATTGAACCATTGAGAGTACATCAAATTACAGCCCTTGGATCTCCAACCATTCATCACATCCCTTGAACTCCAAATGGTCTTGAGACCGTTTGGACCATCAAACAAGAAATTGATCCAATTCAATTAGGAATTCTTCAATCAATCGATTAGGGTTTGCAATCCATGGATCATCCATTATGGAATCCACTTATAATTAAATCAATTTGAGCCATTGGATCTCCATCTTTCACATCAACAAATAACCTCAAATGGTTTTGAAGTTCAATTTATCCATTTGATCTTGAGATCCATTACCCATTCAGTTTTGAACTCAATTACCCATTTGATCTTGTAGTTAATTATCCATTCGGTCTTGAACTTAATTACCCATATGGTTTTGAAGTAAATTACCCATTCGGTCTTGGGTTCAATTGCCCATTTGGTCTTGGGTTCAATTGCCCATTCGGTCTTGGGTTCAATTGGCCATTCGGTCTTGAACTCAATTGCCCATTCGGTCATGAAACTGAATCAACTCATTCGATTTTGAAACTGAATTAGCTCAATCGGTTTTGAAAAATGTTTGCTCCTTCCTTTGTTGAAGTGTGTGGTTAAGATGACATCATCATCTTCAAGCTTCAAACCTTAAAATTAAATTGTGATTCTTATGGTGATCTCAACCAATAATCAAAAGGAAATTGAGAAAGAAGAAAAGTTCAACACATAATGAATAAATTGCAAGCAATAATGACATTTAAGGGTTCAAGTTATATAACCCGCCTTCAAAGCTAAATCCAAGAATCAATCTTCACGTCCTCAATGGTGAATGAAGCTCTCTCAATTGTCCAAGGTCCATTCTCAAGTCTTTGAGTGAAAGGATTGGCTAGAATTGAAGATTGAATGAAGAAAAGAAGAAATTAAGCATTGAATTCTGATTTCCACCATGAAATCAAGGTTGAAGATGAATATGGAGCTTACCTATAGGTTTTGGCACGTCCTCCTGTTGCTCCTAAGCTCCCTTGTACACGGCCAAAGCAAGGAAAGAAAAAGGAATCGAAAAAGCCTTTCATGTGGGTTGAAAATGGGATGTATATAAGGAAATTTCAATGAGAGAGAAAGTGATAATTAATTCCTTCAACTTCCCAAAATTGGCGCCACATACTCCCCTCAATCCCTTTTATATGAAGACATATCCCCCACCTTGTAATCCTTCTTCATTATCCATGAATTAAAGAAAACAAATTAAGCACCTTAACCATTATAATAATAATATCCAAAATTGAGTGGATATTACTTTTTAGTTAACTAATGTGAGTGGGCTCTCCACTCACTTTAGATATTTCGTGGCCTTTGCAAGGCATAAAGACGTTCACACTTATGCTAATTCAACCATATCATTTTTGGTTGAAGGGCACTTCCATTTATTATATTTATTTTTGCATTAAATTGAATTAGGGTTTCAATTATGCTTAAATCTTGATTATTTTAATATCAAGATTCTCTCTCCTCCAAAGTGATGAAAATGAGACGCCCATATGATTTTCTTGTATCTAATTGATACCAAGAATTATTAGGGACTCTATAGAAGTGGTATTTTGCATATTGAACCCTAGGTTTTGGGTAAATTGCACATTACACCAAAATTAGGTTTTAATGCACAAACATTGCTTAATAAGCTCTTTCTTGGTGCTTAGGCTACCACAAGCCATACCTCTGCATCATTCTCATTCTTATGATGCTTCAACACTTGAGGAACATTTTACCATGTAACATTTGCAAGTTAACCCCTCAACTTGGGTAATTTGTACTTTAGTCCAAGACAGGCAAAACATTGATTTCAACATTATTCAAAAAGGATTAAAATGAAACATAAGTTCCTCTTGAGCCTTAATTACTTTTCAAAAGATAAGAGCAAGCATATAATTATCTTTATTAAACAAAACATCTAGGGTTAAAGCATAACCTAGGTCAGGGATGTTACAAATTATCCACCCCTAACAGGGATTTCGTCCCCAAAATCATCAAGAGAAATGAGAAGGGTACTTCCTCCTCATCTCTTCCTCTAGGTTCCATGTAGCTTCTTCAATGCCAAAATGATGCTAGAGAACTTTCACAAGACATATGTCTTTCTTTTTCATCTTTTTAATTCTTTTATCAAGGATCAACACAGGTCCTTCAACATATGATATATCATCATTTAATTCTACCTCCACAGGTTGCAAAACTAACTATGTGTCAGGATGGCACTTTCTCGGCATGGAGATATGGAACACTGGATGCAACTTATGCAGCTTAGGTGGCAACTCCAGCTTATAGGCTACCTTTCCAATCCGTTCAATGATTGGATAAGGTCCCATAAATCTAGGAGCTAACTTTCCCTTCTTTCCAAATCTAAGAACACCTTTCCAAGGTGAGACCTTGAGGTATACTCTGTCTCCAACCTAGAATTCTAAAGGTCTACATCGTTTATCGGTGTACGACTTCTGTCTATCCTGTGTAGTCTTTAATTGTTGTTGTATTACTTTAATCTTCTCAGTTGTCTGTTGCACAAGCTCAGGACCCAAAAGTTGATATTCTCCTATTTCATACCAACATAAAGGAGATCTACAACGTCTACCATATAATGCTTCAGATGGTGCCATATCAATACTGTGTTGATAGCTATTATTATAAGAAAATTCTATCAAGCTCAGGTGTAGAACCCAACTTCCTACAAACTAAAGGACACATGCCCTAAGCAAATCCTCCAAAGTTTGTATGGTCCTCTCATATTTCCCATCTGTCTGTGGGTGAAAGGTAGTACTAAACTTTAACTGCATACCCAAAGCTTTATGTAGTCGTTCCCAAAAATGACTCATAAACTGGGGACCTCTATCAGAAACGATAGTGGCTGGAACCCCGTGCAATCGCACTATCTCATCTATGTATATTTGTGCAAGCTTCTCAGCAGTGTAGGTTGTTTTGACAGGAAGGAAATGTGTTGTCTTAGTAAACCTATCAACTATCACCCATATGGAATCATGATCTTTGGTTGTTCTAGGCAAACCAACCACAAATTCCATGGTCACATGATCCCATTTCCACTGTGGTATAGGCAAAGGTTGCATTGTTCCTGCGGGCTTTTGATGTTCACCTTTGACCTACTGATACACCAGACACCGCATAACAAACTCAGCTACATCCTTTTTCAATCCTAGCCACCGATACATATCCTTCAAGTTATGATACATTTTGGTGCTTCCTGGATGCATTGCATACATCGAAGAATGAGCTTCCTCCAAGACTAACTTCCTTAAGTCATTGGCATCAGGTACTACCATCCTACCATGGTAACAGACTATCTGATCCTCTAACTCATGAAAACCATCCCATTTCTCACTACCATACTCTAACCTGATCTACTAAACCATAGTATCAACTTGTTGTGCTTCTTTAATCTATTGTCTCAGAGTAGGTTTTATGTGCATCTCAGCTAACAGCCCGGCTAACAACGATACCTTAAGTTGTATATTGTTTTGCCTCAAGGAGATAAGCATATCTCTTTTAAAGCACACTAAGGAATTCAGTTGTGCTTTATCTAGGGTTGGTGATGATGACTTCCTACTTAATGCATCAGCCACTACATTAGCCTTCCCTGGATGATAATCAATTGTACAATCGTAGTCCTTGATTAACTCCATCCAGCGGCATTGTCTCATTTTCAACTCATGTTGTGAGAAGATATATTTTAGATTCTTATAGTCTGTGAAATTGAAATTGCATCCTAGAATAGGGGTTCAAATGGAAAGAAAATGAGATCCTAATGAAGTGATGTTTTCTTGTGTACAAGTGATTAATCTTTCTAAAAAAAACTTCAGTGTCATTATTGTGAGATTGGTCCTTGCTTAGCCTTTAAAATGTTATATTTCTCTAAATAAATGATTTATTATATGAGTTATGTGATCTACTCTTAATTTGTTCAATTATTAAATATCACATCGTGTAGTAATTCAAACGTGTTATAGATGTTGTAGATATGTTATGGTTAAGTCTCCATAAAGATAATGTCTCCAGATCTTCAAAGCATGGACCACAGTAGCTATCTCTAGATCATGTGTCGGATAATTATCCTCGTGTTTCTTAAGCTGTCGAGAAGCAAAAGAAATCACTTGATTATCTTGCATCAACACACATCCTAGCCCATTCTTAGATGCATCACAGAAAACTATGTACCCCTTCCCTTGCTCAGGTAACACCAGCACAGGTGCACTTGTTAACCTTTCTTTCAACACCTAGAAAGAATGTTGACACTTGTCATTCCAGACAAAAGGAATCTCCTTCCTGGTCAACTTGGTTAGGGGTAAAGCTATAGAACTGAAGTTCTTAATGAACCTCCTGTAATATCCTGCCAGTCCTAGGAAACTACGTATCTCCATTGGTGTCTTTGTTTGTTCCCATTGTAGGATAGATTCTACCTTCTTAGGATCAACACGGATACCTGAGGCAGATATTACATGTCCTAGAAAAGAAACTTCTGATAACTAGAACTCACATTTGCTAAACTTAGCATACATCTTACGCTCTCTTAGCAAAGTTAAAGCCTGACGGAGGTGTTGCTCATGCTGTTGAGCATCTCTACTGTATACCAAGATGTCATCTATGAAGACTACTATGAACTTATCAAGAAAAGGTCGAAAGATTCTATTCATGAGTTCCATGAATGCAACTGGTGCATTAGTTAGTCCAAACGACATAACTATGAACTCATAGTGATCATACCTTGTCCTAAAGGCATACTTAGATATGTCACTCTCCTTGATATGCAACTGATGATATCCCAACCTCAGATCTATCTTAGAGAAGATAGTTTCACCACGCAACTGATCAAACAATTCATCGATCCTTGGTAGAGGATACTTGTTCTTTATGGTTACTTTATTCAACTGTCTGTAATCAATGCATAACTGCATCGATCTATCCTTTTTCTTAACAAAAAGAACTAGAGCACCCCATGGTGAAGTACTCGGTCGGATAAAACCTTTCTCAAGTAACTCCTGCAATTGTTTCTTGAGTTCTGCCATCTCAACAGGTGTCATTCTATATGGTGTTTGTGCTATTGGTTGCATGTCTGGGATTATATTAATCTCAAAATCAATCTCTCATGGTGGAGGAATGCCTAGAAGTTCCTCAGGAAACACATCTTCAAACTCCCCAACTATAGGAACTTCAGAAAGATTAGAACCCTCCATGGTGGTGTAACATCCCTGACCTGGGTTATGCCTTAACCCTAGATGTTTTGTTAATAAAGTTAAATTATATGCTTGCTCTTATCTCTTGAAAAGTAATTAAGGCTCAAGAGGAACTTATGTTTCAATTTTAGTCCTTTTTTAATAATGTTGAAACAATGTTTTGTCTGTTTTGGACTAAAGTGCAAATTACCCAAGTTGAGGGGTTAACTTGCAAATTGTACATGATAAAATGTTCCTCAAGTGTTGAAGCATCATAAGAATGAGAATGATGCAGATATATGGCTTGTGGTAGCCTGAGCACCAAGAAAGAGCTTATTGAGCAATGTGTGTGCATTAAAACCTAGTTTTGGTGTAATGTGCAATTTACCCAAAACCTAGGGTTCAATATGCAAAATGTCACTCCTAGAGAGTCACTAATGCTTCTTAGCATCATTTATAGAAAATAAAATGAGAAGGGCATCTCATTTGAATCAATTTTGAGGAGAGAGAATCTTGATATTAAAATAATCAAGATTTAAGCATAATTGGAAACATAATTCAATTTAATGCAAAAATAAATATATTAATGGGAGTGCCCTTCAACCAAATATGATATGGTTGAATTTGCATAAGTGTGAACATCCTTGTGCCTTGCAAAGGCCACGAAAATATCCTAAGTGAGTGGAGAGCCCACTCACATTAGTTAACTAAAAAGTAATATCCACTAAAAATGGGATATTAGTATTATATGAATTAAGGTGCTTAATTGCTTTTCCTATAATTCATGGATAATGAAGAGGAATTCGAAGGTGGGGAAGATGGATTTGCATGCAAGGATTTGAGGGGGAGATGTGGAACCAATTTTGGGAGTTAAAGGATTTTTATATCACTTTCTCTCTCATTGAAATTCCCTTATAAACACTTCATTTTCCACCCACTTGAAGACTCTTTTTCGGGTTTTCTTTCTCTCCTTGCTTTGGTTGAACACAAGGGAGCTTAGGAGCAATAGGAGAACGAACTCCAACCTGTAGGTAATCTCCTTAATCATCTTCAACCTTGATTTCATGGTGGAAATCAAAAATCAATGCTTGATTTCTTCTTTTCTCCATTCAATCTCCAATCCTAGCCATTTCTTTTCACTCAAGGACTTGAGGATGAGCCTTGTGAAGTTGAGAAAGCTTCATTCACCATTGAGGACATGAAGGTTGAAGCTTGGATTCAACTTTGAAGGCGGGTTATATAACTTGAAACCTTGAATGTTATTATTGATTTCATTTCTTCATCATATGTTGATTCTTTCTTCATTCTCAAAATTCCATTTGATTAGTCGTTGAAATTACCACAAGAATCACAGCAAATTTCAAAGGTCTGGAGCTTGAATATAATGATGTCATCTTAAGCACACATCTCAACAAAGTACATGAGCAAACGGTTTCAACATTGGAACCAATCGGTTTCAAGATCGATTGAAACCAAACGGTCTCAAGACCGTTTGGGAGTTGGAGGATCAATGTTGATGTGGATGGATGATGATCCAATGATACCAATTGATTTGATTTTAAATTTTCCATGTATGGATGATCCACTAATTTCAAACCCCAATCGATTGAATTGATTGAAGCCTTAATTGATGGAATTGGTCAAGACCGAATGGGTAAACTTGATTAAGACCGAATGGGTAAAATCAATCAAGACCAAATGGGTAAAAGTGATCAAGACCGAATGGGTAAAATCAATCAAGATCAAATGGGTAAAGTTGATCAAGATCGAATGGGTAATTTGATCTTCAAAACCATTTGGTCATGTTGACCGTTTGGGAGAGTTGACCGAATGAAGGTTAAGCACCTCAAGACTAAATGAAGGTTAAGCACCTCAAGACCGAATGGAGGTAAGGACCTTAAGACCGAATGGAGGTTAAGCACCTCAAGACCGAATGGAGGTTAAGCACCTCAAGACCGAATGGAGGTAAGCACCTCAAGACCGAATGGAGGTCAAGCACCTCAAGACCGAATGGAGGTCAAGCACCTCAAGACCGAATGGAGGTCAAGCACCTCAAGATCAAATGAAGGTCAAGCACCTCAAGACCGAATGGAGGTCACGTACCCCAAGATCATTTGAAGGATCAATTAATCTCAAAACTAAATGAGTGATCATAAAGTATCTCAAGGTTGATTACAATAAAAGTATCACTAAGGTACTTAGTGAGTAAGTATGCTTAGAATAATGGACATTTAATGCTTATGGAAGCAATGACCTAATATACTATGTCAGCTCTTCATTCAAGTTGATTCAAATATAATTGAGATTAAAGTAATTAACCTCCTAGAGAGGATGAGAGAGAGGAACTTATACATGAATAATAATCATGTAGTGATTTAACCTCGACACTCTCAACATAAATACAATATGTAATTAGGGTATGATCCATGTTGATGAGATCATAAAACCCTAATCGAGAAGGTTGATGAACTCTAACCCTAATTTAAGGTAAAGCTAGGTGAAACCCTAATCAAGGATGATGGTGTAACCCTAATTTAGGGTAATGATATGATAAACCCTAATTCAGGGTATTTTATTGGTAAACCCTAATTTAAAAGAGGATGTTTCATGAAACCCTAAATTCGGGTAAAGCTTCATGAAATCCTAATTTGGGGAAATGTTGTAAGAAACCCTAATTTAGGGTAATGATGTGTAAAACCCTAATACAGGGTGATGTAATGTGATATGAAACCCTAATCCAGGGTGATGCTATGTGTTACTATATGAAACGTTAGTTTGAAGCCCTAACCCTAATACAGGGTAAAGGTATGAGAAACCCTAATTTTGGGTTATAGTACATGAAACCCTAATTTTGGGCAATGATATGATTAACCATAGCCTTAATGATGGATAATGGGATGAGTATCTCTAATTGACATGAATTGGGAAACCCTAACCCTAATAAAGGATTAGTGGTGTTACCCTTGTATAGAATGATACTGATATGTAACTGATATAGCTGTTGTCATGATTACTAACCATGCAGGTATCATGAGATGATGAGCATATCCAGGTATGAGCTATGATATTTCATTTATTGAAATTGTTAATGGGCCATGTGAGCCATAACATGCTTTGTTGCCTAGTGAGAGGTAACAAGAGATGAAATAGGCTTTGTGAGCCATATGAGATGCTTGTGTAGCAAGTATCATGTTACCTTGGTTAGATGACCTGAAGGTGTTCTAGTTACCTGATAGGTGGTAACAAATGTTCTTTGACGAACTGAGGGTTTGAATACCCATTTTATTATAGTAATGATGATGAGTTTGTGAAAGGATGAGAATGCTCCTGATGAGATGAGGGATTGAGATCCCAATGCTTTATTAAAAAGATTTGAACAGTACTTGATGAAGGTATTACACATTCTTTGTAGCAATTGTTAAAATAATTGATGTTTGAGAACTTGTTTGATGCTAAGAAGAATATGGTAATACGCTTAATTAATCAAGTGATATCATATAATGTAGTTTCCCTGACCACAGAGCCATCAGCGTCAGAATTTGTTGAATGGTGAAACGAGTTTAACTCGGAGCACATATTTTTTAATATGTGGGGGTAATTGGGCAATTATATCCTCATGCCCCATGGGAATGGTTGTGGGCTATATCCTATGCATGGTATTGGTTACATACCATACCCCAGTATGAGTATGTCTACGGGCCATGACTCCATGATATGATACCAGGCATTGGCTACGGGCCATAACCCTGAAGAGAGTATATGCTATGGGCTATAACTCTATAGCAAAGATGACACTATACCCTGGCAAGCTAATTGCAGTTTGACACATGATGTCTCTGCAATGTAATCTCGTACTGACCAAAAAGGTTGAGGTCCTGGAGTCCGGCTCTTCCATTGACCTTGTGTGGTATCGATGCTTTACATAATCATGGTCGGTTGGAGCATGAATGATATAATTCATCTCTTCGGGGCATTAAGTATGATTGTAAAATGTAATCAGCCATGTAGCATATTTGCTTAAGGTTGAAATACGAGAATCACTGGTTGATGTTATCTTGCTTAGTATATCAGATAAAAGTTATACATGTTCTTCATATTCCTTATTGGATAAGTGACATGTTGCCTTATCAAGTTATAGCTGAAATGTGTTGAATAAGAATATTGCTCTAACCTATTTAGACATTGATTTAACTGTTGTTGAATATATATGTTTCATCTGCTCAGTTTTATTTTAATAAACTGCAATAATAATGTTTCTGGCAGAGAGTTATATCTCTCGCTGGGGCAATTTCAATTGTCTCACCTTCGTGGGATCCAACTTTTTAGGTAGACACGGAGGAAGAGGCAGAAACCCTACTGTAGGGGAAGATCAGTAGTAGCAGGGATAGTAGTGAATTCTCAGGTGGAGACACTGGTTGTCATGTCTTGTATATAGAGTCATATGTGTCATCTCTGTACTCTCATGTCCTCGGAGTCAGTAGTTAGTTTAGTAAATCGATCTGAGATTTTGGCTTGATGCCTCGAGGTTCTTATGCTGCCTATGTACAATTTTAATAGGGAAGTTGATGTATATGATCCTTGAGAAGGAATGGTACAAGATATGTACTTGTGAAACAGAATGTAATTGAATTACTTTGGTTCTTTTTGAAAGAGTTTTCCAATGTATGGATCTCTTTGTAAATGGTTTTAATTTCTAGTGACTTTCAGTAATTCCGCTGCTTATGTTTAATTCCGCAATTAATTACTATGACGGTCTGATTTGGTATCGGGTCGTCTCATGTGGTGTCTACCACATGTGCCAAGAATGCAAAGCATCCTTGTCTCATCAGCTTCTTAGCTACCATAGCTAACACAAGACAGGTTGGAAGAATTTTTCTGTCTCCCTGAAAGATCCATGTGTTACCATCATCAGTGAACACAGCTTGCTTGGACTCACAATCCAAGACAACCTTATATTTTTCTAGGATGTCCATTCCAAGAATTATATCGAACTCATGCATCTCAAGTGGTATAAGATCCACCTGAATGCGATGTTTAGAAAAGGAAAGAATGCAGGGAGAACACACCTCCCGCAGCACTGTAGATCCCAACAAAGGGGTTTCTAATAACAGACTATTTTTTCTATGACTGACAGTCATGTTGCAGTCATGAATCACTCTTTGAGTGATAAAGGAATGCGTAGAACTTAGATCAATTAAAATAGATATGAAGCAGAATGAAGACATATCAGAATGAAATAGTTCCATCTGACCTGTCACAACTTGAGAGTTGACTACTGCTTCGGGTTGATTCATTACGTAGAATCTCGATGTTGCTTGTTGTTGACCATGTGCTCGATTGTTGGGTGCCGACGAACCAGCTTGGGATGCTTATCCACGTCCTCTAACACTACTCAAAAACTATCACCTCTGAGAGCCTGGTTGACTCTGCCTTTGAGGTTGAGTCACACTTACATCCCTAGCTCGACAATATTTCATCAAATGCCCCATCTTTCCACATATAAAACAACCTCTGGTCTCCCTCTGTGGTCTGGGTGGTCATGTTACTTATACTGATGTTGAGCTGTGGGTTCCTTCTAGTGGTAAATTGCAGCCTCTACCCCTACTTGACATCCATTGTGTTTGGGTATTTAACCGTGGTGGTTTCTTTGGTGCAGAAAATCTCAGTTTCTTGAAACTTCTAGACCTCTGTCCTTGAAACTGAGTATACACCTTCTTACTCTTAGTCTGGCGCTTCTCAATCACTGACCTTTCTATCCATCTCACAGACTCCACAAAGGTGGCGAACCTCTCCCTATTCTCTAAGGCAGACACAAGAGTGGTCAAATCAGTGTTTAGCCCCTTCTCAAAATGTCGAATTCTTTCCTCATCTATAGCAGCCATATGCGGATAGAACAACAAAATCTCCATGAACTTAGCTTCATACTCGCTAATGTTCATTGGTCCTTGCCTTAACCTCCCAAACTGAGAGATCTTCTCATCTAGAAACATCTTGGGAAAATATCTATTGATGAATTCTCATCGGAATACCTCCCATCCGATCTCAACACCTGGCCTCTTGTCGTCTTCTATGGTCCACCAGTGGCCAGCACTCCCTTTTAGAAGGTACACCACATGTCTCACCTTCTCAGCTTCTGGGATATTGAGGATTCTAAAGGCCTTTTCTAGCTTAGTCAGCCACATGTCTACATCGACTGGGTCAACTGTACCAGCATATTCTGTGGCTCCAACCCGGCGAAGTCATTCAAAAGTCTTGCTGGTGCCCTGTCCTTCATGATGAGTTGGTGCCCTAGGTGTAGGTGGTGGCATCCTATCCGCTATATGTGTCATGGTTGCCATGAACTGCCCAAACAGATCATGGAAGGTTGGGTTTTCCAGTGCAGCTTGGTTAAGTTGGGGATGTTCAGGTTCTGGTTCATCCCTATTCTGGTCCCTTGCACCTCTTCCTGGTGCAGCAATGCTGCTCTCCGTAGCATGTTCTTCATGTGATCCAGACATCTTTAAGTTCTTCTTCTCCTCCTATATGAGTAGAAGGGACTATCAAATTACTGGATGATACTAGAACAGACTCAACAACCTTAATCCTATGTCTCTATAGACTCAGCGAACCTAGAGTTCTGATACCAACAATTTGTGGCGAAGCATTCGAACAAAACGTTATTAACTAAGAGGAAGCAATCACTAACAGCGAATAACTGAAAATCAGTAAAAATTAAAACTATTTACAAAGAGATCCAAACACAGGAAAACTCTTTTATCAAGAACAAATGTATTATATTTACATCCTGGATCACAAGTACATATCATATATTGTTTCTTCTCGAGGATTACAAGAATCAGCTGCCTTGATAAAACTATACATAGATAGCATAAGAACCTTGAGGCATCAAGCCAAAATCTCAGATCGATTCATTAAAGGTACTAACTACTAACTCCTAGGACCTGAGAGTACAAAGACGACACATAGGACTCTCTACACAAAACATGACAGCCAGTGCTTCCACCTGGAATCCAACTGTTGTCCCTGATGTTGCTGCTGCTGCTCTTCCCCTGCTGTAGGGTTTCTACCTCTTCTTCTGCGTCTACCTAAAAATTTGGAATCCACGGGGGTGAGACAATTGAAATTGTCCCTGCGAGAGATATAACTCTCCACCAGAAACATTATTATTACAGTTAAAAAGAATAAAATTGAGCAGAAGAATCATATATATATTCAACAGCATGTAATTCAATGTCTAAACATATTAGAGCATTATTCTTTATTCAAGTCATTTCAGCTATATCTTGATAAAGCAGCATGTCACTTATCCAATAAGGAATTGAAGAACATATATATCATTTGTCCAATTAAGACATGCTATGCAAGGTAATATCAATCAATGATTCTCATATTTCAACCTTAAGCATGTACGCTACATGGCTAATTACATTTTACAAATATACTTAAGCTCTGAGGAGATGAGGTATACCGCTCATACTCCAACCGACCATTGCGAAGTCGAAATCGGTACCATACATAGATCAAGGAAGAGCCGGATTCCCATGACCTCATCCTCCTCAGTCAGTGTGAGGACAAAAATGCAGGACATCTTGTGTCTTTGCTAAATAGCTTTCTAGGGTATACTGGAAACTTCGTTATAGAGTTACAGTGGTAGTTGTACTCTCTTTGCAATCGAGATATTTCATATTTATCTCACATTGATCCGGCATTAACATTATCGGGAGATTCGTGTTACATCCATCCCGGAATCGGGAGATTAGTGATACATCCATCCCGGCATATATAATGAAGGATTGAGAGATTTAAATGTTTATCTCACATCAATTCCTCCATTAGGGCATAAGGATATTTGCGCCCATAACCCCCACATACTCAACAGTGTTCCCTCTAGGAGATCTCGTAGGAAAACATGTTTCACCATCACCAAACTACTGACGATGATGGATCTATGGCCAGGGTTCTACATGATAAGATTTCACTTGATTAGTTAAGTACATTACCATTATTCTTTTAACATCAGTCAGGTTTTCAAACATAAATCATTATAAAAAATGCTACAAAGAACGTGTAATACTTCCATCAAGTACTTTTTAAAGCTTTATAAAATATTGGGATCTCAATCCCTTGTCACATCAGGGGCATTCTCATCCCTTAACATCCCATCATTAAGATTATGGAATATGGGTATTTAAACCCTCAATTCATCAAGAACACTTGTTACCACTTATCAGGTAACTAATATCTTCAGTTCATCTGACCAAGGTAAACATAATACTTACAATACAGGTATCTCACATGGCTCTTAAAGCCCATTAATCTTTTGTTACCTCTTATTAGGCAACACAGCATATTATGGCTCACAAGGCCCATAAACAATTTCAATAATGAAACATCATAGTTCATACCTGGCTATGTCTAACATCTCATGATACCTGCATGATTAGTGCACATGATAATAGTTATATCAATTACATATCAACACTATGCAATGTAATGGTAGCATCATTATTCACTCATTAGAGTTAGGATTTCCCAATTCATGTCAATTAGGAATACTCTTCTCATTACCCAAATTAGGATTATGGTTTATCATCATATTGCCCAACATTAGGGTTTCATGAACTATAGTCCAAAATAAGGATTTTACATACCTTCACCCTATATTAGGGTAGGATTTCATATAGCATTACATAGAAACCCCGAATTATAGTTTCACATTACATCTATTGACTGGCCTAAATCGCGCGTCCAAAAAGGGAAGCGGATTTGAAGTAGTCGGACTTTTAAATTTATAACCTGAAACCTTCTAGGCCCCCGCAACTTTGTTTATGGGGTCGAAGTAGATATACGGGGTCAAACACATGGACAAGGGGGGTAGTGTTGAGAATGCGGAATTGACACGTTACACTCCGACAAGGGTAAAGAGATGGTAAAGTTCCCCAAGGGAACAGTAGGATAAGACTGATAAAACAAAAGAAACCTATCTCCAACTGGAGCTACGAGGTAAAATTAAGGTTTTATACATTTATCAGTTTTTAGGGTTTTCGTGCAACGAAAGCAGAGAGATAGTACTAATGCTAAAGTAAGGTACGAAGGAGAAAACTTCGGTAAAACAAGTGGCAGCAGAAAACATCCTGTACCCCTCCTCTCGAAGCGGGTACCTCTAACCAAGCATCAACACCCCTCTCGAGGTTGCTGGACTTAAGTTAGAGTGGAAAGGTCCCTAAAGCAACTCTGATTCCGGGCACTCTCGTACTCCAGAATCGGACCAAACACTAGAGCCACAACACCTCTCTCGAGGCTGTTGCAACGGGAAAACACGATTCGGTAGCTAATCAAAATGCGATCCAAGCGTACAAGCTAGAGTTTAGATGTTAAACATAGTAATCATCCAACCAAGGTACCAAACATAAAGCAGCAGATAGTTAAAACTCTTCTATTTCCATAAACATATAATGGTCTGATTACATTGCATAAGTAAAAGAAGTAAATGACTGAAATAATAAAGATAAATGTGGCCTTCTTGATTTAGAAGGACGACAGACAGCAGCAGACTCTCCAGCCCGATACCGGGCAGGGGCCTTGCCTGATACCCTTGTGTCAGACGGCACACCCTCTCAGGCGACACGCTGTGATGGGAGGATGTATCATGCGGGGCGCCCATGCCCGATACAGTCATGTCAGGTGGCACCCTCTCAGGCGACACACCGTGACTGGAGACGCGTATCGGGGTTCGGTATCGTGTCGGGCTGGAGTGGTGCTTCTAGTATCGGTCACTTGTATCGGGTATCCTTGTTGGCCGATATCGGCCTGCAGTGGTGCCCGGTACGTCCCTAAGTGAACCATTCCCTCCCTCTCAGGATGGGGAAGTGCTCACCTAGAATCGCCCGGCACAACCTCTGAGGCACGACACGCTAGCTCTTGAAGCTTTCCTGAGTTGGCTTGTGCAGGGTTCCGACCTGTCCCATCGGAGTTCTATAGCTACTATTTATAGGCAGCGGTTGGAGGAAGTTATGGTGCTCTGGACACCACGTGTCCTCCTTCAGTTCTTATTATCATGGAGTGGGGGTGGCCGATATCAATATCGCCTGGCACAAAGATGTCGGTTGTCGGTCATCGTGACGAGTGGCACCTGCCGGTGGGCGGCCTGTATCGCGCGACACGCTACAGCAATCGTGGCAAATCCAGCTCCCTATCGGGTAAAAGGCGTATCGCTCGCCCGCTTCCCCTTGTGTGGCACCCTTGTGTCGTGCGTCGGTGTATCGCGCTCCCCTATCGGGCAGTGAGCGTATCGGTCGACTTCCTGGAAAAAGGCCGATGTAGGTAGGACACGTTTAGGGGCCGGGATGGGCCTTTTCGATGATAAATGAGTCCAAAAATGAGGAAAACTCTGCAAAAGATGGTAAAACTGAGTTAATAGTGTAGCGTGGCCTGTTTATTCAAAAACATGACAAAAGAGAGAGGAAAACAGTTAAAAAGGGCAGTTTTGATAACGAAATAAGGACCAAAACATCACAAATTTTGGTGTTATCAACTCCCCCAAACTTAGCATTTTGATTATCCTCAATCAATCTTTAAACTTTGTTTTGTGATGCTTCTTCTTGACCGGCATAGTTTTCAGACCATGGGTTGAGCGAGCATTGAGATGTCTCACAGAGAATGCGGCCTGACCACGAACAATAGACTTTATTTCTCCTGCCTTATTGAAGCAAAAAATTTCTCTATAGCTTCAGCGAGACTTGGGTGAATGATTCGAAGTTAGCTTTCACACCAAACAGCTTTTGGGGGCAGAAAGTTGTGTGCTTGGGTACGCTTAAGGCCTTTTGGGTTTTTCTTCTTGTTTCCCATCAGTCCATCCAGGTAAGGGTCCGTTAGCGGGCGAGTGGTCCCTGCAGTCCAAGCCAGTTGGCTTTAGAGTAGTGATTTCACATCCTACGTACCACTGCCCCGGATCTACCATGCCTAAAGATGGGTACTTTTGGAAAAACAAGTGTGTATATGTATTTTTTTTCTTTCTTTTCATCTGGCACAACTCTCATGCTTTTATTCACTCTCATAAGGCTATTCTCTCTTTTTGGGATTTTGTTGGGTAAGGGAAAACAAGAGAAATTTTTGTTGTTTGGGCAGCTTTTTCCTTCTGCATACACGTCTCTTAGCTGTTGTAAGATTATTTTTTGAAATTTTTGGCATGGAAGGTCGTAGTCTTTTGTCGTTTGGGGCTACATTATCATAAAGACATAACAAAACTTGCGTCTCCTTAGGCACATAGAAAATAAACTGGCAAGAAGTCGTATCTGATTTTTACTATATAGTGTCTTTGTACATATGCATGGAGACAAAATAAGCAAAAAAAAATTTCAAAATTTTTAGCAAAATTTTTGTATGTACACATATTGAAGAAAAAGAAAAAGGACAAGAAAAGAAAAATTTTATACCTCCCTCACTGGTACATGGTACCCCCCCCCCAAACTTACTCCACACTCTATCCCAGAGTTGTGAGGTAGATAATGTAGGGTAATGTTACCTCAGTGAGGGTTAGCCAGTGAATGCGCCTGCTCCAGTAGTCGATGTGGTGGAGTTGGTCAGGCTTCTCTTTATTTGATATCCATCCTAGGATGAAGATGCTGCATTCAGTTGTACCAGAAGGCAAATGTGGGTTCGGAATTGCAAGATTCAATGAGATCAGTCATGCGCTTTTGCTGAGGGAGAAAGTTCCAAGACTATTAGGCATTCTCTTAAACCAGATACTTCCATTGTGAATATGAATAAAAGGACTGCTCATCAATCTCAGTTTCTTTAAACTTTCATCATCTATTGAACTAGTCAGAGAAGTCCCCTTATCTCTTCCAATACTTTTTCTTGATTTGGTAGCCCCCAAGAGAGATCCATTTCCTTATCATAGTCTTGTCTTCTGTGGTGGTTTAGGACCATCTCCAAAAGAGAAAATCAGTGGAAGTCTTTCTCTAGTGGCTTCTGGATTGAATGTGGGTATTTTGGGTTCATCAGCCGTGAAGCCACCTTCTTCAAGGGGGGCACCTTCTTTGGATATAGTGTCCACAAGTGTTTTCAAGAGCTCTCTATCTACCATAGGCCGGTTATCATCATCATAATCTGCGCAAGCCTTGCATTTCCTTCTTGAGAGATTTGCACTTGTTCTGGCTGCATCCTCTGGGAAAGAAAATGGACTCATTACTTCTTCCGTCCTTGCTCTCTTTTTAGTGGTTGAGGGCTCAGCTGCCTGGGGATCTGCCTCAGGATTTTGGCGTTTCTGTCCGACCGTTGTTGCTTTGGTTGCTGCCTCAGTGTCGATTCTTCTGTCGTGTTCTTCAATCCGAAGGGTGGTTTGCCTTGTACGGGTCATATCTGTTATCATTAAACAAGTTCGAATGTTAGGTAGGCAAGGAAAACTGATGCACGATAATATTCGGCCCGTTACAAAGTCCGGGTATCGTCCATCAAAGGAACAATCTAGGCAATACAAAGCTAGACGATACAGAGGAAAGCTGCGCGTTAAACGTGTTGCCCGACACAGGTGTGTCGGGTGATACGGTTGCGTGAAACAAATCGCCCGATAGGGACTTCCTGAGGGTAAAAAATGTATCGCCCGATAACAAGAACAAATGAGGTGGTACTAGGATGGGCGACACGGTTATCTCCCGACATGGCTTATCGGGCAAGCGTGTTTTAAAGACGGGTCGCGTGACACACGTATCGGGCGACACAAGGGGAAATCGAATAAATCCGTCTACTCGGTACGCCACGCGTGATAGGAAGGTCGTGTCGCGTAGGCAAGTTGTCGGGCTATACCTCTATACTATATATAGCAATCTCAACTAGGGGTAAAATGGGTAAATCTAGGATGTGCGTCGGTCGTTGAGACAAGCCATTTCCGAGACGAACGGTCCCATCCATCTAGTCAAGGGTAATTACTCATCTTTCCCGATACGGGAGCTTGCCGCCCGGGCGTGTTCGTCCGACACGGCCCTTGTGATCCCCGATATACTGTCGCCCGATATGAGCGTGTTCAGTGCATCGGTTGAGCTGCTGCCCGATACGGAACTTTCAGAACAAAACTAGAAGGACAACATTTAGAAACAAAGTGGGAAAAGTGGTCGATGAGTAAAACATCATTGGCTTAAGGTTAAGTCCCCTGCCTCAGATAGTTTTACCCATCCAGATCTACAAAACAGAGCGGTGGCCCATAAAATAGAAGATTCAGCGCATGTGGCGCATGTACTGACTCAGGCCTTATTAAATTCCAAATGTTCATAGTGTTTGTTTTACAGGAAAGTAAATAACATCCTATTCTAGGAAAAATAAAAATCTCGGGCTGCCTCCCGAGGAGCGCTGGAGTTTGTGTCACCAGCTCGACCACTTTAGGTCCTTTACTTTTCATCTTCAACGGCATCCATGTCCTACAAGTTGATCTCTGCCCTCCTGACAAAAGCTTCATCTTCGTAGAACCTTTTCACCATGTGCCCGTTCACTTGAAAAACTTTGGTCAGATCATCTTTGTCGTATAGCTCCATCATTCTGAATGGGTATATCTTTGACACAGTGAATGGTCTGGACCATCTCATTTGTAGCTTTCCTGGAAAAAGATGAATGGAAGACTTAAATAATAGAACTTTATCACCTTCGCTTACGTCCTTCCTCCTCAGGTGGGCATCATGCCACACTTTCATCCTTTGTTTATAGATTTTTGCGTTCTCATAAGCATGAATTCTTAATTCTTCAAGCTCATGTAACTGCAAATATCTCTTTTCTCCCGCTTTCTCCAGATCCATATTCAAGAATTTGATTGCCCAAAGGGCCTTGTGTTCCAGCTCAAGTGGTAGATGACAGGATTTTCCGTAGATCAACTTATAGGGGGTGGTTCCAATGGGCATTTTATAGGCAGTCCTGTAGGCCCAAAGTGCATCGTCAAGCTTTATTGACCAATCCTTCCTCGTCCGGCTGACAGTCTTTTCCAGAATCTGCTTGATTTGTCTATTCGAGACCTCTACCTGCCCGGAAGTCTGAGGGTGGTAGGGTGTAGCAATCTTGTGCTTAACTCCATACTTTTGTAGGAGTGCTTCGAACTATCTTTCTCTGAAATGCGACCCTCCGTCGCTTATTACAGTGTGGGGTACACTGAACTGAGGGAAAATCATTTTCTCGAATAGCTTGATCACTGACTTGGCGTCGCATGTTTGGGTTGCCACAGCTTCTACCCATTTTGATACATAATCTACTTCCACTAGAATGTATTGATACCCCCTTGATGGGGAAACGGCCCCATGTAATCGATCCCCCATACATCGAAAATCTCTACTTCAATCCAATTTGCCATCGGAATCTCGTTCCTTCGCCCTATATTGCCCGTCGACTGGCATTCTTTGCAGACCTTTACAAACTGTGCGGCGTCTTTGAATAAAGAGGGCCAATAAAAACCTGATTGTAACACTTTGGCAGCAGTCCTTTCGCTGCCTAGATGTCCTCCATAAGGGGAGGCGTGACACTCTTTAAGAATGTTCGGGGTTTCTTCTTCGAGAACGCATCTCCTATACAAGTTATCAGCACATCTTCTGAAGAGGAGAGGATCGTCCCAATAATAATTTTTCACATCCGCAAACAGCTTTTTCTTATGGTTATAGGTGATGTCAGGGGGCAGTTCTCCACAGGCAAGATAGTTGCAGATATCTGTGAACCAAGGTAAGTCTTCTTCCTTGGTTTCAACCAGCATTAAAGCTTCGTTGGTATAGTTGTCATTAATGGGCAGTTTCCCCTGTCCTTCAGCCATGATCCTTGATAAGTGGTCAGCGACCACATTTTCTGCACCCTTCTTATCGATAATCTCATGGTCAAACTCTTGTAGTAATAAGGCCCACCTCAACAGTCTGGGCTTTGTGTCTTTCTTTTGCATTAGATATCCTATGGCCCCCTGATCTGTGTATACTTTGACCTTTGCTCCAATGAGGTATGACCTGAACTTATCAAAAGCGAAGACGATCACGAGCATCTCTTTTTCCATAGTTGTATAATTTACCTGAGCCTCGTCCAACGTGTGACTAGCGTAGCAGATCACGTGGTGCTTTTATTCTTTTTCTGCCCTAGGATCGCTCCTACTGCATAGTCACTGGCGTCGCACATAAGCTCGAACGGTAAATACCAGTCTGGAGCTTGGAGGATGGGTGGTGAGACAAGAGCGTTCTTCAAAGCCTGAAAAGCAGTTAGACAGTCATCAGAGAAAATAAATTCAACATCTTTTACCAGTAGATTGGACAATGGTTTTGAAATCTTCGAGAAGTCCTTTATGAATCTTCGGTAATAGCCGGCGTATCCGAGGAAGCTCCTCACTCCCGTCACGGACTTCGGTGGAGGAAGCTTGAATATGGCTTCAACTTTGCTAGTGTCCACCTCGATGCCACGCCTTGAGATTTTATGTCCTAGAACGATGCCTTCTCGTACCATAAAATGGCACTTTTCCCAGTTCAAAACTAGACTGTTCTCCTTGCATCTTTGTAGAACCAAGGATAGGTTTTTCAGTCAGGTATCGAAGTCCTTTCCATATACTGAAAAATCGTCCATGAAAACTTCCACGGTATCTTCCAGAAAATCTGAAAACATTAATATCATGCATCGTTGAAACATAGCGGGAGCGTTGCAGAGGCCGAAGGGCATCCTTCTGAAGGCATAGGTGTCATAGAGGCAGGTAAAGGTTGTCTTCTCCTGGTCATCTGGCAGGATGGGGACCTGATAAAATCCTAAAAAACCATCTAAGAAACAGAAAAAGTCATGATGCGCTAATCTTTCAAGAACTTGATCAATAAAAGGTAGCGGAAAATGATCATTTTTGTAGCTTGGTTTAGCTTCCTATAATCAATGCACATTCTCCATCCTGTGACGGTCCTAACCGCCACCTCATCGCCCTTATCTCCTTTTACCACTGTCATACCACCCTTCTTGGGTACTACGTGGATCGGGCTTACCCAGTTACTATCGTTGATCGGGTAAATGATCCCCGCATCCCTTAACTTGATTACCTCTTTCTTGACGACTTCTTTCAGCATCTGATTCAACTTTCTTTGGGGTTAAGCCAGAGGTTTGGAAGATTCTTCCAGATTGATGTGATGCATACATAAAGCGGGGCTAAGGCCCTTGATGTCTTCCACTGAGTATCATATAGCCTGCCGGTGGAGTCTTAACTCCTCAAGAAGTCTGTCTAGCTGGTTCTTTGAAAGATTGGCATTGACGATGACAGGGTTCCTTTCTTCTTGATCTAGGAATTCGTACTTTAACCCTTCAGGTAACGGCTTCAATTCAGGCTTGGCCCTGGATGTCTTTTCTTGCGGCTCCCCCTCAAGAGAGGCATACTTGACAGATTCCACCACCTCATCCTTGTTGCTCAAATCTTCATCAGACAGGTTAAGAAGGCCGAGACACTCCGCAACTTCTGGACATCAAAGTCAGAATCCTGACTGCTTATCGCCCTTGCAAGGGGGTCTACCATTCGGATGTCTTCTTCTATCTCCTCACAGAACTGGTTGTAGCTGTCTGCAAAGCAAGCAGACTCGGACAGGGAAGGTCCCCTCATCGCATCCTTCACCTTGAAGTCTAAGTGGTCGTTTCCAACCCTCAGAGTGATAATCCCCTCGGAAACATCGATCAAAGCCCTTCCTGTAGCCAGAAAAGGACGTCCAAAGATGACAGGACAGCGGGGGTCCTCCACGGTGTCTATGACAACTATATCACATGGAATGAAGAAATTACCTTCCCGGATTGGCACATCTTCAACAACGCTGACAGGTCTTTTGAAGGTATGGTCTGCTAGTTCGATTCTCATATTGGTTCTAACCATATCAGTTAAACCTAATCTCTGTGTGAAGCTTAGGGGCATTAGGCTGATGCTAGCCCCTAAGTCGGCAAGACCTCTCCGTTCGACGTTGTCTCTGATAGCGAAAGGAATTTTGAAAGCCCCAGGATCCTTCTTTTTGTTGGGCAGATCCAGTTTTATGAAAGCAGAGGACACAGCTGCTAGATGCACAGTCTCAATCCTTCCTCCTCTTCTCTTCTTCGTAATTAAATCTTTGAGAAACTTGGCATAAGTTGGCATCTCTTCCAAGGTGTCCAGAAAGGGAACTTCAAGATGAAGTTTCTTGATTGATTCCATGAACTTTTTGTGGCACTTCTTCAAGTTTGCCTTTATCAATTTGTATGGAAAAGGTAGCCTGGGAGCATAAGGAATTCTCCCACCAGGTAGCTCTTCGAAGGATCTCTGTTCAGACTCTATGGCATCAGCTTGTCGACTTTCATCTTCTACTGGATTCGCACCCACAGTCCCCGATTCAGGTTCTGGTCTGGCCTCTCCTTCACGCTCCACTGTCCTCCTGGATCTCAATACTGCCATCCTGGCAGATTCGGGACTGGAGAGCATCTTTCTTGAAGGGTTCTTCATCAAATCGGCCATCTGGGCCAACTGTTGATCAATTTGACGTTGGCGTGTCTGCATATTCGCCATCTGGAACTGCATGGAGTTTAGAACTCCTAGATGGGGAAGCGTACTATGTGCCAGCTAGTTTATGATTGTATCTTGTCTCTTTATAAAAGTGAATAATTGTCCGACCAAGTTTGGTTGGTTTGAAACCTCATCTTGGCCTTGATTGGTGCTCGAGGGAGGTCTGGCTCTCCCTTGGCGTTCACCTTCTGAATGGGGTGTCTCAACGTGAGGTGACATGTTGGATGGTGTCGGTGCTCAGTTGAACAGAATGCCTTTCTTCTGAGTACCTGAGCATCGTGTAACAACCAAGTCAGAAAATTTGTTATCAATAATATGAGTTATTCATTTCAGGTAAAGAATAATAATAATAATAATAATAATGAAAGGAAAAAGAGAGCGTTGTTAAGCTTATTTCTAAGATTGAGGCACTGGAGTGTAGTTAGTGGATTCGGGTTTGTCAATAGTACCATTTTGCCTTGTCCCCGGCAATGGAGCCAAAAAGTTGACCGGCCTAAATCGTGCATCCAAAAAGGGAAGCGGATTTGAAGTAGTCAGACTTTTAAATTTATAACCCGAAACCTTCTAGGCCCCCGTAACTTTGTTTACGGGGTCAAAGTAGATATACGAGGTCGAACACAGGGACAAGGGGGGTAGTGTTGAGAATGCGGAATCGACACATTACACTCCGACAAGGGTAAAGAGATGGTAAAGTTCCCCAAGGGAATAGCAGGATAAGGCCGATAAAATAAAAGAAACCTATCTCCAACTGGAGCTACGAGGTAAAATTAAGGTTTTATACATTTATCAGTTTTTAGGATTTTCATGCAACGGAAGCAGAGAGATAATACTAATGCTAAAGTAAGGTACGAAGGAGAAAACTTCGGTAAAATAAGTGGCAGCAGAAAACATCATGTACCCCTCCTCTCGAAGCGGGTACCTCTAACCAAGCATCAACACCCCTCTCAAGGTTGCTGGACTTAAGCTAGAGTGGAAAGGTCCCTAAAGAAACTCTGATTTCGGGCACTCTCGTACTCCATAATCGAACCGAACACTAGAGCCACAACACCTCTCTCGAGGCTGTTGCAACGGGAAAACATGATTCGGTGGCTAATTGAAACGCGATCCAAGCGTACAAGCTAGAGTTCAGATGTTAAACATAGTAATCATCCAACCAAGGTACCAAACATAAAGCAGCAGATAGTTAAAACTCTTCTATTTCCATAAACATATCATGGTATGATTACATTGCATAAGTAAAAGAAGTAAATGACTGAAATAATAAAGATAAATGTGGCCTTCTTGATTTAGAAGGACGACAGACAGCAGCAGACTCTCCAGCCTGATATCGGGCAGGGGCCTTGCCCGATACCCCTGTGTCGGATGGCACACCCTCTCGGGCGACACGCCGTGATGGGAGGATGTATCGTGCGGGGCGCCCATGCCCGATACGGTCATGTCGGGCGGCACCCTCTCGGGCGACACGCCGTGACTAGAGACGCGTATCGGGGTTCGGTATCGTGCCGGGCTAGAGTGGTGCTTCTAGTATCGGTCATTTGTATCGGGTATCCTTGTTGGCCGATATCGGCCTGCAGTGGTGCCAGGTACGTCCCTAAGTGAACCATTCCCTCCCTCTCGGGATGGAGAAGTACTCACCTAGAATCGCCCGGTACAACCTCTGAGGCACGACACGCTAGCTCTTGAAGCTTTCCTGAGTTGGCTTGTATAGGGTTCCGACCCGTCCCATCGGAGTTCTGTAGCTGCTACTTATAGGCAGCGGTTGGAGGAAGTTATGGTGCTCCGGACTCCACGTGTCCTCCTTCAGCTCTTATTATCATGGATTCGGGGTGGCCGATATCAATATTGCCTGGCACAAAGATGTCAGATGTCGGTCATCGTGAGGAGTGGCGCCTGCCGGTGGGCGGCCTGTATCGCGCGACATGCTACAGCAGTCATGGCGAGTTCGGCTCCCTGTTGGGTAAAAGGCGTATCGCTCGCCCGCTTCCCCTTGCGCGGCACCCTTGTATTGTGCGTCGGTGTATCGCACTCCCCTATCGGGTAGTGAGCGTATCGGTCAACTTCCTGGAAAAAGGCCAATGTAGGTAGGACACGTTTAGGGGCCGGGACGGGCCTTTTCGATGATAAATGAGTCCAAAAATGAGGAAAACTCCGCAAAAGATGGTAAAACTGAGTTAATAGCGTAGTGTGGCCTGTTTATTCAAAAACATGACAAAAGAGAGAGAGGAAAACAGTTAAAAAGGGCAGTTTTGATAACGAAATAAGGGCCAAAAACATCACAAATTTTGGTGTTATCATCTATGTATTAGGGTTTCACTTGACATCACCCTTGATTAGGGTTTCACATGACATCACCCTTAATTAGGGTTTCACATGACATCACCCTTAATTAGGGTTTCATATGACATCACCCTTAATTAGGGTTTCACATGACATCACCCTTAATTAGGGTTTCACCTGACATCACCCTTAATTAGGGTTTAACATGACATTATCTTGAATTAAGATTCATTATAAGTTTTCCCCCAAATTAGGGTTTCATGTAACTTTACCTGAAATTAGGGTTTCATGAAGCATCCTCTTAAATTAGGGTTTCTCATTATATTAACCTGATTAGGGATTTCTCATATCATCACCCTAGATTAGAGTTACACCATTACCCTAGATTAGGGTTACATCTAGTATAGCCCTAAATTAGGGTTAGGCTCATCAACCTTCTCAATTAGGGTTTCATGATCTCTTTATCAAAGATAATACCCTAATCACATATTTTATTCATGTTGAAAGTGTTGAAGATTAATCACTACATGATTATTACTCGTGTATAAGTTCCTCTCTCTCATCCTCTCTAGAAGGTTAATTATTCCAACTTGAGTGGATTAGATCAACTTGAAAGAAGGGTTAGCATAGTGTATTGAGGCATTGCTTTCATAAGCATCAAAGATTAACTACTCAAAAGGTACTAATTACTTAAGTACCTTGAAGGTACAACCATTGTGAATTATCTTTGATAAACATCATTAATAATCATGGGGTTGATTGTACTTATAAGATTTGAATCAGTTAAACCTTCAAACAATCTTGGGGTATTAGACCTTTAAACGGTCTTGAAGTATTTTGTCCTTCAATCAATCTTAAAGTTCTTTGGCCTTCAAACGGTCCTGAACCAAACCTTCAATCGGTCTTAAGACCGTTAGACCATCAAACGGTCTTGATTTCAAAATCTCTAAACGGTTTGAGACTGTTTGAATAAAATATAATTAATCCAAAATGGTTTTGAAACCGAATTAGCAACTTGTCCTTGAAATCAATTGAACATCAAATGGTTTGAGACCATTTGCCCTCCAAACGGTCTGAGGACCGTTTGGACTCAAATGGTCTCAAGACCGTTTGGTCCAAAACATCTTGAAACTGATTGGATCAACTAGGGTTTCCTCCAATCAATCAATTGATTTTAGGGTTTGCTTTATTGAATCAATCATTAATTAAACCATTGAGAGTACATCAAATTACATCCCTTGGATCTCCAACCATCCATCACATCCCTTGAACTCCAAACGATCTTGAGACCATTTGGTGTCAAATGGTCTTGAGACTGTTTTCCTCCAAACGGTTTTGAGACCGTTTGCCTCCAAACGGTCTTAAGACCGTTTGGACCATCAAACAAGAAATTGATCCAATTCAATTAGGAATTCTTCAATCAATCGATTAGTGTTTGCAATCCATGGATCATCCATTATGGAATCCACTTATAATTAAATCAATTTGAGCCATTGTATATCCATCTTTCACATCAACAAATAACCTCAATTGGTTTTGAAGTTCAATTTATCCATTCGATCTTGAGATCCATTACCCATTCGGTTTTGAACTCAATTACCCATTCGATCTTGTAGTTAATTATCCATTCAGTCTTGAACTTAATTACCCATATGGTTTTAAAGTAAATTACCCATTCTGTCTTGGGTTCAATTTCCCATTCGGTCTTGGGTTCAATTTCCCATTCGGTCTTGGGTTCAATTGCTCATTCGGTCTTGAACTCAATTGCCCATTCGGTCATGAAACTGAATCAACTAATTCGGTTTTGAAATCGAATTAGCTCAATCGGTTTTGAAAACCATTTGCTCCTTCCTTTGTTGAGGTGTGTGCTTAAGATGACATCATCATCTTAAAGCTTCAAACCTTCGAATTCAATTATGATTCTTATGGTGATCTCAACAACTAATCAAAAGGAAATTGAGAAAAAAGAAAAGTTCAACACATAATGAATAAATTGCAAGCAATAATGACATTTAAGGGTTCAAGTTATATAACCCACCTTCAAAGCTAAATCCAAGCTTCAAGATTCACATCCTCAATGGTGAATGAAGCTCTCTCAATTGTCCTAGGTCCGTTCTCAAGTCTTTGAGTGAAAGGATTGGCTAGAATTGAAGATTGAATGAAGAAAAGAAGAAATTAAGCATTGAATCCCGATTTCCACCATGAAATCAAGGTTGAAGATGACTATGGAGCTTACCTACAGGTTGGGGCACGTCCTCCTGTTTCTCCTAAGCTCCCTTGTGCATGGCCAAAGCAAGGAAAGAAAAAGGAATTGAAAAAGCCTTTCATGTGGGTTGAAAATGGGATGTATATAAGGAAATTTCAATGAGAGAGAAAGTGATAATTAATTCCTTCAACTTCCCAAAATTGGCGCCACATACTCCCCTCAATCCCTTGCATACGAAGCCATCTCCCCCACCTTGTAATTCTTCTTCATTATCCATGAATTAAAGAAAACAAATTAAGCATCTTAATCATTATAATAATAATATCCAAAATTGAGTGGATATTACTTTTTAGTTAACTAATGTGAGTGGGCTCTCCACTCACTTTAGATATTTTGTGGCCTTTTCAAGGCATAAAGACGTTCACACTTATGCAAATTCAAACATCTCATTTTTGTTTGAAGGGCACTTCCATTTATTATATTTACTTTTGCATTAAATTGAATTAAGGTTTCAATTATGCTTAAATCTTGATTGTTTTAATATCAAGATTCTCTCTCCTCGAAAGTGATTCAAATGAGATGCCCCTGTAATTTTATTGTCTCTAATTGATACCAAGAATTATTAGGGACTCTCTAGAAGTGGTATTTTGCATATTGAACCCTAGGTTTTGGGTAAATTGCACATTACACCAAAATTAGGTTTTAATGCACAAACATTGCTTAATAAGCTCTTTCTTGGTGCTCAGGCTACCACAAGCCATACCTCTGCATCATTCTCATTCTTATTATGCTTCAACACTTGAAGAACATTTTACCATGTAAAATTTGCAAGTTAACCCCTCAACTTGGGTAATTTTCACTTTAGTCCAAGACAAGCAAAACATTGATTTCAACATTATTCAAAAAGGACTAAAATGAAACATAAGTTCCTATTGAACCTTAATTACTTTTCAAAAGATAATAGCAAGAATATAATTATCTTTCTTAAACAAAACATCTAGGGTTAAAGCATAACCCAGGTCAGGGATGTTACATACTGGTATTCAACCTTCACCCTTTGGCATGCGTGACATCTGGCCACATATGCCTCTATATCCTTCTTCATTCCAGGCCTCCAAGGTACTGCTTAACCATCTTGGTAGTACCAGGGTGTATGGTGTACTTAGAATCATGAGCTTCATGCATGACATGATTCTTTAAGGGCGAACCCTCAGAAACCCTAAAACACTCTAGTAGTGGATTTCACCACCTACTCTCCTTTCATCTGGTCAATCTCTAGGTTGGCTAATCCGGCAACCACCAACTAGGACTATAGGTCTGGTTGTATTTGGATGTTAGCCACATAGGTCTAGTTTTCTAATGGTCATAGGGTCCACCTAGTAACCTCTTCTAGCCTTCCCCATTGGCTAAATAAGGTAGTTGCACACCTGAGTTGTTTCTATCTAAGAGTATCATCTATAACATTAGCTTCCCTGAGTGATCAATGATGGTGAACGCACAACCCTTCATATTCTTCACTTGTCACCTTTGTCTTCAGGTATAGGTCTATCTGAGTCAGGAAAAACCCCAAGCTCTTGCATCCATTATCTTCGTTACCAAACCAAATTTTTAACTCATCGAATACAACTACTCTTAATAGATATATCCTTATATGGCGATTACCTTTGTTCACCTTATGCTTTCAAATCATCTATCCAATATACTCTCAAAAGGGTGTGGTACTTCCTCCAATCCTCGATTATCATAAAAAGGTTTCAACTCAAGTATTTATCTCTCATATCACTTTTATCTTTAGAATGGCATGCATTTTGTCCTGTCTCTCACACCCATAACAAGATGCATTAAGCATTTGGATGTAGTCCAAATGTAGAGTTCATCCTATTCCAAGAGTAGAGATGGTGCATCACACATCACCATTACACTTTCCAGTCTAATTTGAAACATACTTCACATGACTCCACACCATGAATATCTCAATTCTATGTTTACATCCATGGGAAGGCTTTCCCCATCACTTTTGGGTCTTATCATTACTCATATATACAATCCTTAGTCATTTCCTCAAGGTATCTAGGATATCGATACTTCTAGGGTGGTATTACCCTTATGCATCTAGGGAGTGCCTTTCATATTTACCCCTTTAGGCCCCACGAACTCATGAAGGTGTCCAACTTCCTAACCCATGGGCCTCGGGCAAAGGTAGTTGTTACCTCCCGACCCTATGGTCGTGTGCATTTAGGGAACAATCACCTCCTACTTCCATCAGTCTCATCCCTCCTAGACCTTAGTATTGACTTAGGATTCTATCATAGCTTGTGGTTCCTTTGTTGATACTCAAGCACATTTCATTCTTGAATCCCCACCTGTATCTCCATCATCTCTCTGGGCACTCATAGTTTACCTTACTGTTGACCTAGGTGTCGCACATTGCCCATATTTTGATAATGACTTAACCATTCCATTCATATGTATCTAAAAAATCTATTTGAGATTGTTTCAGATATTAGGTACAAGAAAAGAATCACATTCAACTCAAAAGCTACTCATCCAGCACATGCAAAACATGTGACTTTTAACCGTTTTGGGAAATAGCCCTTATTGGCTTAGAACAATTGATGTAATCACTTATACTCATGTTTTGCATTGTAACTAAGATGGATAAAATTATTGGGACTCAAAAATCCATCATTTGTACAGTTTTACGAAAATTCCAAAATACCCATAACAGGGATTTTGTCGGCCGAATTCCAAACTCGGCTGATCCATATATTCTGGAATTTTTGTTGCAATCGGCCAAGTTACAAACTCAGCCGATTCCTGTTCGGTCGAGTTTCTAAGCTAGGAAACTCGGCCGATCCACTGATCGGTCCAAGTTGAAAGTCGACCGATCGGCCGAGTTTCTCCAAAGGAACTCGGCCGACAGTCTAGCTTTCAGCCTTGTCTTTTAGTGGTTCGGTCGAGTTGCCTTTATTGAAACTCGGCCGATCAGACTGTACTGGAATGCAGAAAAAGCAATTCCAACCATTGGAGGAGTAGGTGGAACTCAAAATAGATCTGTTGCAAGTTGTAAAACGGCTATTTTGTGCCCCTTATCTCTCCCAACCTCAAAGGGACACCCTCAACTATAAATAGGATCTCTTGGACTTCATTCCAAGGTTTCTCATTCACATATGCTTGGTCCTAGCCTTAGTTGAGTGGTTTCTAATCCTTTGAGCCCCTTTCTCTCTCTACCTTCAAAGAAAAATCGTGAGTATGAGTGAGTTAGGTCCCCATGTATGAGAGCTATCATTTGTAATGTTGTAAAGCTCTCCTTTCTTCTTCTCCCATCTCCATTCCCTATGAATATTGCTTGAAGATTCTTCTCCGAGTGAAAGAGAAGAAGGTTGTTGTTCTTCCCCGAGTGAAGGAGAAGAAGGCTAGCTGCTCCAGGCCTCCGAGTGAAGGAGGAAGGTGCTAAAGCTCTCCTAAGAGAAGGAGAGGTGCAAGGCAAAGCTCAAGCAAGATGGGTAATTCCTGCAAGGCCGAAGACTAGAGCAAGAGTGGGTAAGTCCTTTGAAGAAGGCTGAAGACTACTTGCTTGGTGGGTAAGTCCTTGGTGAGGTACAATATCTTGGCTTGATTTATAAGTCCTTGGATGGTTGGTTGTTGTAGCTTGTAATCTTATTGTGTGATATATATAAGAGAACCAAGTTACAAATCCTAGAGCCTAACCAACTCTAGGTAGTGGACTGACATTGCTCCTAAGTTTAGGACATGGAACCACTCTAAACCACCTGTTCAAGTGCATGCTATTCCTTGTCTCTTATCCTTGCTTTGTATGCTAGTTTAGGACATCAAATTGCTGTTTTGGTTTAAGTTCTGCACTTAATATAATTTGGTGGTCTAATCAATTTTGTGAAGTTTGTGAAGCTCTATTCAACCCCCCCCTTCTAGAGCCCTTTGATCCAACAAGTGGTATTAGAGTAGGTCTTCTCCAAGCTACTTCAACAAGTAGGAGAAGATGGGCGATTCGGCTCTTGGGTCACTCAATCTTGAAGGAAGCTTCTCCATGAGACCCCCGGTCTTCGACGGCACAAACTTCCTATATTGGAAGAGAAGGATGCAATTCTACATCCAAGGGGTGAGCTACGAGATGTGGAAGATAGTCCATCTCAAGTATGAAGAGCCAAAGGGGAACATCACCACATGGACGGAAGATGAGATGAAGTGTGCTCAACTCAATGCTAAAGTCGTGAGCATCATCTACGTCGCCCTTACATCATCGGAGTTCAACCGCATCTCTTCTTGGGACACGGCGCATGAGATTTGGCACAAGTTGTGTGTCACCTACGAAGGGACCGAGCAAGTCAAGGAGGCCAAAGTATACATGCTTGGCGGTCTACTTGAGAACTTCAAGATGGGGAAGAATGAAAGAGTTGCGGATATGTACACAAGATTAAATGTCATCTTGAACAGCCTTGCAGCCCTTGGGAGTGTCATGGATAGAGGTACAATCAATGCCAAGATCTTGAGATCTCTTCCAAAGAGATGGGAGCCAAAGGTCACTTCAATTGAAGAAGTCTACAAGCTGAGCGAGTTGTCAACCGAGGAGTTGGTTGGTAACCTCCAAGCACATGAACCTAGGCTCGACAAGCAAGAGGAAGAGGAGAAAAGAGAAGAAAAGGAATCAAAGAAGATGAAGGACACGGCCTTCAAAGCCCAAGTTGAAGAAATGGTCCGGCAACAACAAATTGCCATGAAGTCTCCCTGCCCTTCCTCAAGTGAAGATGAAGGTGGAAATGATCATGAAGCCAACTACTCAAAAGGAAGACACTTCAAGAGCAAGCCCTCCTCCTCAACTCCTAGGTGCTATGAGTGTGGTCAAAAAGGCCACTACAAGAGTGACTGCCCAAAGGCCAAGAAGGGCTATCATAAGAGCAGCCACAAGAAGGATGACAAATACAAAAGAGAAGCAAAGTACAAGAAGAAGGACAAGAAGGAGAGACGATCCAAAGATGCAGCTCATGCGGCATGGGAGGAGTCTTCTACTTCAAGTTCCTCAAGCTCTGAGGATGGAGAATGTCATCTTGCCCTCATGGCATCTACTAGTGAAGAAGTAATTGAGGTAAGTGAGGTAAGCAAGGTAAGTGATGAAAATTTACTTGATTTATCTAAGGAAACTCTCATTGAAATGCTTAATGAATGTCAATCATCTTTTGCTAAATGTAAAGCTAAAAGGAAAAGATTAGGAAAGATAGTTGATGATCTTTATGCCAAGATTGATATTCTTGATAAAAATGAGAAATTACATCTTGATAGCATAGATTCCTTGCAAGGGCAATTTCTTGACCTTGAACTTCAATATAATGGAGTAGAGGTTGAGAATGGTACTTATCTTAAAACTATTGAAAATCTTAAGATAGAGAACCAAAATTGCCTAGATGAGCTTGATGTTCTAAAAACTGAAAATGTTGAACTTAAGCTTATTGATGATGCTAGGAGAGATGAAGTTTACTCTTATCAAAGAGAAATTGTTGTTCTTAAATCTGAAAATGCTAAATTGTTTGCTCAAACAAATGATTTATCTTCTAGACCTATCTTGCCTAGAAATGAAGTTGCTAGCTTAACTCTAGAAAAAGACTCTCTTCTTACTAAAGCCCTCTACCTTGAGGCCGACCTTTTGCATACTAGAGAAGATCTTGCTAGTTTATCTACTACTGTTATAAATCTTAGTGATGATAATGCTAAATTAAGATCTACTTTGCAAAGGTTTCTTTCGGGTAAGAAATCCCTAAATGATGTTCTAGAGCACTCTACCAAACAAGTTGGTACTAGTGGTCTAGGATATAATGAGACTACTCCAAAAGGTAAGAAGAAGAAGAAGAAGAAGGGTAAGAAAAAGAGTGTGGAACCTCCAATCTTCAATGGAGAGTCTTCCGGCTCTAAAAACCCCATGGTATGTATTCATTGCAAATGTGATGATCATTATTCTACCTATTGTCCTTACAAGCCCAAGGGGACCAACCCAAAGATGAAATGGGTCCCCAAGCTAACCCCGGACCCCAAAGTTTGAGTTGGGTTCCGACATCCTCTTTTCTTGCATGTTAAAAAGAAATGGATTGTTGATAGTGGCTGCTCTAAGCATATGACTGGAGAAATCAGCCATTTCAACAAATTTGTGAAAAAGAAAGGAGGATCGGTAACCTTTGGGGAAAACAAGAAGGGTAAGGTTATAGGTGAGGGTGATGTAGGCAATGAATTGTGCATTAAAAATGTATTGCTTGTTTATGGCCTACATCACAATTTAATTAGTGTTAGCCAATTATGTGATAATGGTTATCTTGTGCTATTTACTTCTTTAGAATGCTTGCTTCTAGATTCCCTGTCCTACAATGTTATATATAAGAGAACTAAAAATGGTAATCTCTATGTGATTGTTCTCGATGCTCTTAAGCCCATACTAAATAGATGCTTAGTTGTGGATAAAAATGATCTTTCGCTTTGGCATCGTCGTTTGGGTCATGTGAATTTGCATCAAATGAAGAAATTGAACAAAAAGGACTTGGTTCGAGGACTTCCTAAATTGGATTTTGAAAAGGATGAGGAATGTCAACCTTGTACACAAGGGAAACAAACCAAATCCTCCTTCAAATCCAAAGGAGTCATGAGTACCAAGAGAGTTCTTGAGCTTCTTCATATTGATCTTTTCGGACCAATGAGAACACAAACGCTTCGCGGCTCCAAGTATTGTCTTGTTATTGTTGATGATTTTTCTAGATATACTTGGACTTTCTTTCTCGTTTCTAAAAGTGATACACTTGATGTTTTCTCGAGCTTTTGTAAACGAGTTGAAAATGAAGCTTCTTGCCATGTTGTTTCTATCCGTAGTGATCATGGGGGAGAGTTTGAAAATGATCTTTTTGAACGTTTTTGTGAAAAATCGGGCTATTCGCACAATTTCTCTTCTCCTCGCACACCTCAACAAAATGGAGTTGTTGAGAGGAAGAATAGATCGCTACAAGAGATGGCTAGGACCATGCTTCTTGAGTATGATACTCCTAAGAAGCTTTGGGCTGAAGCCGTTAGTACGTCATGTTTTGTGCAAAATCGAGTTTTCACACATCCGACTTTCAAGAAAACCCCCTATGAACTATGGCGTGGTAGGAAGCCGTCTATTGGTTTCTTTCATGTTTTTGGATGTCCTTGTTTTGTTTTAAACACCAAGGATTCTCTCGACAAGTTTGATCCGAAATCATACAAGGCTTTCTTCCTAGGCTATAGCACTACTAGCAGGGCATTTAGAGTATTTAACATTGAACTATCTAAAATTGAAGAATCTATAAATGTTAAATTTATTGAAACTAACCCTGTTATTGGCAAGCACATTGGTGATGATGATGTTGCAGATGAAATCATTCCTATCTTAAAAGAGCTCAACATTAAAGACAAAGGCAAGCAGGTTGAAGAAGAAGAAAAAGAAGAAGAAAAGAAGGATCCCACTCCCCGCTTTGCAAAGAATCACCCCAAGGAGTTGATCATTGGCAATCCATTTGAGAGAGTGAGGACACGAGCTGCTCACAACAAAGAACAAGCAGATAGTGCCTTCATCTCCCAACTAGAGCCAAAGAACATCAAAGAGGCCCTTGGTGATGATGAGTGGATCCTTGCCATGCAAGAAGAGCTTGAGCAATTTGAGAAGAACCGTGTGTGGACTTTAGTGCCAAGACCAAATGATAGAAAGATCATAAGCACCAAATGGGTCTACCGCAACAAGCTTGATGAGCAAGGAAAAGTGGTAAGGAACAAAGCAAGGTTAGTAGCACAAGGTTACAATCAACAAGAAGGTATTGATTTTGATGAAACTTATGCTCCTGTTGCTAGATTAGAATCTATACGTATGCTACTTGCTTTTGCTAGTTATAAAAATTTATTGCTTTATCAAATGGATGTTAAAAGTGTGTTTTTGAACGGTACAATCGAGGAGGAAGTATATGTTGCTCAACCTCCAGGCTTTGAAAATGATAAGTTACCCAATCATGTATATTTCTTGCAAAAAGCTCTCTACGGACTCAAACAAGCACCTCGAGTTTGGTATGAGAAACTGAAGAACTTTTTGTTAGATAACGGGTATATCATGGGCAAAGTTGATTATACTTTATTTCTAAAACACACTTCTACCCATTTTCTCATAATTCAAATATATGTTGATGATATTATTTTTGGCGGAACTAACCTTGATCTTTGCAAGGAGTTTAGCTCTCTTATGCAGAGTGAATTCGAAATGAGCATGATGGGTGAGTTGACCTTCTTCCTCGGCTTTCAAATCAAACAAACAAAGGAAGGAAACTTCATCAACCAAGGCAAATACACAACTGAACTACTCAAATGCTTTGGGATGGAGAACATGAAGCCGATGGATACACCCATGTCAAACACCGCCAAACTCGACAAGGATGAAGAAGGTGAAAAGGTAGATGAGAAGCTCTATAGAGGTATGATCGGAAGTTTACTTTATTTAACTGCCTCTAGACCTGATATAATGTTTAGTGTTGGCTTGTGTGCTCGCTTTCAATCAAGCCCTAGGAAATCACATCTTATTGTTGTCAAGAGGATTTTGAGGTACTTAGCCAAAACTCCAAATTTTGGACTATGGTACCCTAAGTCAAGGGACTTTACTCTTGTGGCATATAGTGATGTTGACTACGCAGGTTGCTTGATTGATAGAAAGTGCACAAGTGGCACTTGCTTCCTCTTGGGACCATGCTTGGTGTCTTGGTTCTCCAAGAAACAGAGCACAGTGGCATTATCAACTACCGAAGCTGAGTACATTGCAGCCGGAAGTTGTTGTGCCCAGGTCCTATGGATGAAGCAAATGCTCCAAGACTTCAACATTCATTTTGATGCTTCTCCTATTTACTGTGATAATACTAGTGCAATCAATCTTTCTTACAATCCAATATTGCATAGTAGAGCTAAACACATAGAAGTTCGCCATCATTTTCTCCGTGACCACATTGTCAAAAAGGATATTTATATCACACATGTGGATACGGAAAATCAGTTGGTCGATATTTTCACTAAACCACTTGCTAGAGAACAATTTAACTTTATTAGATCAAAATTGCTCATAATTTCTCTTGATGATATTGAATTGCTCTCTAATTAGTTGGTTACATCTTATATGTGTTGCTCTTGCTTTAAATGCTTTGTTTGCTCAAGATGCTTGTTTTTTTGCTAAAATTTCTTTAGTTTTTGTATCTTTTTCGGGCTTTTTCTCGCAAATCGGGTTTTAATCGACAAATAGTACCCTATGATGATGGGAATGTGCCTAAATATCCTTAATATACAAACTAGACCAAAAAGAAATTTTGCATTAGGTCATTTGAGGTTAGGGCTAGATTTTCAGCTTTTCCTTCTTCAGGGTTTTGGTCGGCCGAGTTTCAAACTCGACCGATCGGTCGGGCTTCAGGGTGCCTGTGCGCTCGATCGGCCGAGTTTCCATTTCCCTAACTCGACCGATCGGCGGCAGACTAGTTTTATATATATAGGAATCGGTCGACTTTCTCCCTCTCAACTAGAGAAAAGTCGACCGAACCCTAGCTCTAGCACCCGCCCCTCTCTAACCCTGGCCCTTTCTCACCTCGTTCCAGCTGTTTTTTCCTCCGATTGACCTTGCTTCTTCGTTCTTGCTGTTCTCGGGGCTACGTTTGCCTAGTTTCTCCACGAGCTCAGCTCTCTTTCCTCCATCTCGTCTCCATGAGGTCCCAACGACGGAAGAGAGCTGTCCCTTCCCCTGCTCAGGCGACCCCTCTTGCTCCAAGGTATATTGTGTTCGAAAATCTCTCTTTTGTTGATCAAGCTGCTGTTACTAGATATCAAGAGCTCCTCCCTCGCACTCCTTTTCCATTTCGAGCTCTCCATCAACCTAACAGCTTTCACCCTGACCTTTATGAAGCTTGTCAAATCCTTCGAACTCATCACCTTGATCCGTTTTGCATAGAAGATGTTCGCTTCCACAATTTGAAATCTAGTTCCAAAGTTGTCCGAGAGTTCTACGCCAATCTGCGTTGGAACTATGACACTTTGGTCCCATCTGTGGACACTTCTATTGTTTTGACGTCCATGATTGCCGGTCAACCTTTTCATATCACCGAGCGTTCTTTCAATCTTTATCTTCATGGTAATGTCGGTACGGCATCATGGATCGCTAACTATCCTCAATATCTTGATCTTCTCTACCCTGATGACTTGTATAAGGAAATTGAGGTTGACTTGACTGATATCCATAAATTTCTCAAGCGACCCAACTTTCCCTACACAAAAAGGGGTACTCTGCCTTCCTCAGCTCTTTCTGCTCCTCGCCGCGTCCTGGCCTTTATCTTGAGCTGCAATGTCCATCCTAAGAAAAATCAGACAGACATTGCTGAGAATACTGCTGTTATGATGTATCTTTTGCTGAAGCATCAAGGAGTCAAATGGGCACGTTATATCCTCCATCACATGACATGCTTTGACTCTAGAAAGAACACAAAGGGCACTCATCTTCCCTATCCTGCCCTCATTTGTGGTCTTTTCCAACATGCCACTGGTAAATCCCTTTTTGCCAATCTTCTCTACCGACCTGATCGCAAAGGTGTTTATATCAGTGAGACCACTCTCCTTAAGAGTGTTCCTACCCCCGGTGCATCATCTTCCTCTCAGGCACCTCCACCATCCTCAGCTGCACCTCCACCATCCTCAGCTGCACCTCCACCATCCTCAGCTGCACCTCCTCCACCTGAGCCTTCTTTTCAGCCTCCTCCTCAGCCTGCCTTTGCTGACTTTCATGTTTCCAATGAGGCCCTCATGGGGTATCTCATGCACCAGCAAGAGTACAACATGAATGTCCAGCAACACCTTCATCAGGACCTTTGCCATATCATGTCCTCCATGAATATATCTTGCCCTCAGCCTTATCCCGCCTACCAGCCATATCTCGGTGGTGACTACGCTTCTTATGCGTATAGTCAGTTTTACCCTGCTCCACCCTTTTCTGCTTCCGCTGAGCCCTCTGCAGGTGGACACCCTTCCCCGGTTCTGGCGCTTCCTGGTGGTCGTCTGTCTGAGATTCTGGCCCAGTATACCTCTTCTGCTCCTCCCCTTGAGGTTGCCTATGAGTTACATTCTCTAGGCATGTCTTGGTCCGAGCAGAGTGCTAGGTGGCCCGGGCGTGCTTCTGGTCCTCCAGATGAGGATATGCCTGACTAGGAGGATGCTGAGACTGATGTTGATGAAGACAATGAGGCTACTGCGACTGATGCTGATGACGAGGATGATGACAGCGATGTTGATCATGCTGACGAGGCTACACAGGCTGCTGCTCCTCCTTCTGACGACGGAGATGAGGACTACCGGCCAGATGAGGATATCGATGCTGCTGTTGATGACATAGACATAGAGTAGTTAGCTTTGTGGGCTGATGTATCTAGTTTTAGTCTTAGATGACCATGCTGTATCTCTTTGGACTATGTTTGCACTATATACATTAGGCACATCATCTGAGTTGTACTATTTCTGCTCTATGCTTTCCGTGTAGTCTTATTTTATGTTTTATGGGAACGCTTTGTATGGTTTATCTTTTAGTGTTTTCCATATTTTGATTATGGCATGCTTTAGTTGTTTATCTTGGTTTTCCTCTGTCTCTGTGAGCTTACTGTGATTGATTGAGTGTTTTTGTTTTTCTATGGAGAAGACCTTGCTTTTATGCTCTTCTACCCCCCCTGCCTTTTTGAGATGACAAAGGGGGAGAAAAAGCTCAATCATATTGAATTTATTTCTTGTATGGTTCTTTTCTTGTCTATTAACTGAAATGCATCTAGACTTGCTTAGAATCATATAGTATACATATGTGCTTTGGTTGCTTATTTTTTTAACTAACCATGCAGGAATGAGTAAGCATGAATTGAGGGGGAGCACTTCAAATTAATCATTTTTGCATCCCCTTGCAATTCCCAAAGAAAAGGAATAATTTTCACATTCTTTTCAATATGTTAGGAATGGTTTGTCATTGTCAAAAAGGGGGAGAATGTTGACCTAGGTGTCGCACATTGCCCATATTTTGATAATGACTTAACCATTCCATTCATATGTATCTAACAAATCTATTTGAGATTGTTTCAGATATTAGGTACAAGAAAAGAATCACATTCAACTCAAAAGCTACTCATCCAGCACATGCAAAACATGTGACTTTTAACTGTTTTGGGAAATAGCCCTTATTGGCTTAGAACAATTGATGTAATCACTTATACTCATGTTTTGCATTGTAACTAAGATGGATAAAATTATTGGGACTCAAAAATCCATCATTTGTACAGTTTTACGAAAATTCCAAAATACCCATAACAGGGATTTTGTCGGCCGAATTCCAAACTCGGCCGATCCATATATTCTGGAATTTTTGTTGCAATTGGCCGAGTTACAAACTCAGCCGATTCCTGTTCGGTCGAGTTTCTAAGCTAGGAAACTCGGCCGATCCACTGATCGGTCCAAATTGAAAGTCGACCGATCGGCCGAGTTTCTCCAAAGGAACTCGGCCGACAGTCTAGCTTTCAGCCTTGTCTTTTAGTGGTTCGGCCGAGTTGCCTTTATTGAAACTCGGCCGATCAGACTGTACTGGAATGCAGAAAAAGCAATTCCAACCATTGGAGTAGTAGGTGGAACTCAAAATAGATCTGTTGCAAGTTGTAAAATGGCTATTTTGTGCCCCTTATCTCTCCCAACCTCAAAGGGACACCCTCAACTATAAATAGGACCTCTTAGACTTCATTCCAAGGTTGCTCATTCACATATGCTTGGTCCTAGCCTTAGTTGAGTGGTTTCTAATCCTTTGAGCCCCTTTCTCTCTCTACCTTCAAAGCAAAATCGTGAGTATGAGTGAGTTAGGTCCCATGTATGAGAGCTATCATTTGTAATGTTGTAAAGCTCTCCTTTCTTCTTCTCCCATCTCCATTCCCTATGAAGATTGCTTGAAGATTCTTCTCCGAGTGAAAGAGAAGAAGGTTGTTGTTCTTCCCCGAGTAAAGGAGAAGAAGGCTAGCTGATCCAGGCCTCCGAGTGAAGGAGGAAGGTGCTAAAGCTCTCCAAGAGAAGGAGAGGTGCAAGGCAAAGCTCAAGCAAGATGGGTAATTCCTGCAAGGCCGAAGACTAGAGAAAGAGTGGGTAAGTCCTTTGAAGAAGGCTGAAGACTACTTGCTTGGTGGGTAAGTCCTTGGTGAGGTAGAAGATCTTGGCTTGATTTATAAGTCCTTGGATGGTTGGTTATTGTAGCTTGTAATCTTATTGTGTGATATATATAAGAGAACCAAGTTACAAATCCTAGAGCCTAACCAACTCTAGGTAGTGGACTGACATTGCTCCTAAGTTTAGGACATGGAACCACTCTAAACCACCTGTTCAAGTGCATGCTATTCCTTGTCTCTTATCCTTGCTTTGTATGCTAGTTTAGGACATCAAATTGCTATTTTGGTTTAAGTTCTGCACTTAATATAATTTGGTGGTCTAATCAATTTTGTGAAGTTTGTGAAGCTCTATTCAACCCCCCCCTTCTAGAGCCCTTTGATCCAACACTTACATCCCTTCATGTAAAACATGGCGACCTACCTATCTAGGCCTAGCCCCATTCTACTGGTTACCTCCATGGTAACTTACACTTATGCCCCTTCGAGATGGTCATACATGGGTCTATAGATTCATACTCATACTATGTGCTCTTACACTTAGCCTCTCAAGCTCTTATAAATGACCTTTAAGGTTACCTTGAACCTAAACAAGAGTTGGTGCTCACTCCTATATGAAGGGTCCTTTCCCAGAATAGGAGAAAACTATCACTTAATAGCAAGAAAGGTCACAAAATGTTTTTCATCCAAGGTTCATATCATCATGTATATGCATAGCGCCTATCATGCTACCCATGCACATGGCTAGCAAGTAGACAACTTATTAAACCATTTCTAAGTTCCTTGGTATGTCGTACTTATTCATCATTCCCCCAAGTTGGGCGAATATCGTATGGACTATGGGTCAGGTATCCGAGATATGGACTTCGTCTTCCACCTCTAGTTTCCTTGCAGTGCGCAAGACTTGCTCAGTGCCACTGGTTGAGTCAAGCCTTTCTCCCTCCACACTTCTTTGTTGTTCGTTATTTTTTTGCCATCAGTTTTGTCTTCCACTCCCGAGCCTGATAAATCCTAACTCACCTCTCACTCACACTAGATATGAGACTCCCAATTACCCTTCTCCCCACTTCCGCAATGGCCCCTCTCAAAGGGCATGAATTCCTCTTTGCCAAATCGCATTGCCTGAAAAACTACCCAGAAACATGGCTCGGAGTCCTTGATTTCACCTGGTTCTCACAATTTCTCCCAAAATCTCTTAAGTTGGGATGGTGAATCCCACCTCCTATGATGAATGGATCTCCACCATGCTCTCTCATGACACCATGACCCAATTGATCAAGAGGTAACCATCCCCAAGACACTACCTTCATCTTTATGCAGTTAATTTGTCTTGAATTCTGCTGACACATTCCAATAACAAGCATCACCATCTATCTTGTGTTGAGCTCTCATTGGTATGTGAACCTTGTCCTATAGACCTCATAAACCCTAGAAACCTCTTTGTGAGGTCTTGGAAGAGATCCATGGGTGTTATCTACTAAATTCTTCACATTATCGCCATGTTGATTTTTTTGTTGCCTGTCAGAACTTGGTCATTGTTGATTCATATGTGACTACTCTTATGGACAATCAGTTCCACTGCAATGTTGCACTGATGTACATCTTTAAAGAGTGCCCCATCATCCCTCTTGTCAACTTCCATTTATCCTCAATTTCCCCTAGTTTTACTAGATGTTCACCCTCAGGTGGTCTCTTTTGCCTTCATGGCAGAGACGACCTTTTTTGTTCCCGGTGTCTACTGACCTTGAGTTTGGGATTGTTTGGTCCATCACAGGCTCGTGAGCTCACCAACATCACAACACCTAGGGTGAGGATGAGCTTGGGGCAAGGTGGAATTTTTTCTCAAGCTACCGATTGTGCCATGGTGTGCTGGTGCGAAAGGGGGACAAGTCCACTTATATTTTTCCTTCATTAATCCTCATTATCTTGTGGTGTCCCCCTTGGTCATAGGGATAGTCAAATCTTTTTATGTGTCCTATCTTCTCATCTATGTAAGATTTTAGTATTTGAGTAGGGGCTAAGGTGCCCAGTCACATCCAATTAGTCAATAATCGGATGTGAGGTCATATGTAAAGACATGATCTTTACTAAAAACAATGGTAAACAAAAACATCAATGTGAAGCAGTAGAATTTTAAACTTTGACTTTATTCAATAGTATAAAGAGTACTTTAAAAAATTTCCCAAAAGGGGTACAACTTTATACATACAAGGATCTAGGTAGAGGAAGACTAAACCAAATCAACATTGTCTCCAAATAAAACAACTTAACGTATGTAGATTGGTCCAAGCTAGGTGATTGAACCCCATATCCTTAGCATTAGGTTGGTTCACCAAGCTTCAACTGCACACTTTGATCCTATAGTTGGGTGGTTGGGGGCACCCAGCAAGAGAGAGATAAAATGTATGTGTCATTAGGAGTAAAGGACAAGTATAAACTAAAACATTGCATTATGAAATATTTCTCTATGCTAAGAGTGTCAAAAGAATGAGGCAAGTATAATAAATAAGGAATAGGAATTTCGACCATAATTTTGACAACAATAATATAAACAAGCATGCATGATTAAATGTGGATAGATTAAACTAATATAGGTTTGAGGCACCTACCGGACCTCAACCTCTGGGTGAGGGAGCATAAAACATTCCCAAACCCTAAATATATATAAAATGGCAGGGGAGTCAAACCCCAATGCCTAGCAGGAGGACTAAAAACCTCAGTGATCTATAGGTGGTTTGTACTCATGTACACTACATTAGTTAACTAGTCAATTTTATCATCATGCTAAGTAATTTAATGGCAGTTAGGATAATTTCCAATAATAGCAAGGGGGTCCATGACCCAAGAATAATTTAAGCAATAACAAGAATAATTGATGATGAGAGATTCAACTCAAGTAAAGAGACAATGAAAGGCGATAGAAGAATTTCATGAATAAAAATGGGCTACAGCCTCATTGAGAAACATGGGTTGGACAAAAAGGCCCAACTAAAGGATAGGGTGCACATTGGACAAAGTAAACAAATAGGTTTGCACATACCTTATTGTAGCTTCATTCACATCACTTACATTGATTAGATTGTATCCCAATAACTTTTGTCCTAGATTCAAGTATATGTACATGGATTAGGTTTAATGTAATGTATAAGGTTTGAAACCCTACTTGTATACCTTCAAAACCAAAACCTCAATTCGGGACTCAAACTAGACCAAACGATTATTCATATTCTCCTAATCAAGAAAACACCTTTTATTTCTCAATTTGGAGTTATAATGATTTAATTACCATTTTTAGAACATTTCATATGATTAAAATGGTATCCAAGGAAAACTTCAAACAACGAAAGAGAATCAAGACTCAAAAATCACAAATTCAGATTCTACATTACAAATCCTTTCCAACGATTATTTATTCGTATTTTCCTGATCAAGGATTGAATTTCTATGAATTAAACAAAACATACCAATTAGAAATTAGGAAAAAGCCACATAGGCAATTAGATGAGCGAATTAGTGTGGGCCACAGAGGTCGGACCCATGCTGATGTAGGCCAATCAGCTTTGGCCACGTCGGCTGGTCCACGCTCGCATAGCTCAGGTCAAAGGTGATTGAACAAAAAGGCAAATGATCATTTTTCCCTTGCTCATCAAATTGATTTAATCAAAATGGTGAGGGCTCTTGGGTCATATATGAGTATCAATTAGTTGTTGTGAGAAAGCAACACAGAAGGTGAAGTTTCACAAAATCCCATGCGATGTTAATTGACTGATTGAGGGGCCGTGGGCACCGCGGTCATTCAACGATCGGGAATCTACAGCCAGCCAGCCATGGCGGCCGTGTCATTACTGGGGATCGAGCTCCAAACTCATCTAGCCCCAGAAAGCCATCAAGCCACTACGGAATGATGCCATTGGGGCCTCAGAGGTCCGGCGAAACTGGTGGTTCCATCGCCACAGGGTGAGGATCTCAAGAACGATGAAAACAACTAGGGATAGACGAGAAACAGAGCAATGTCCATTGGCCTCAAAGTCCATCGAAACGAGGAGAACGGTCTGCGGAAAGATCATGAATGTGTTTGTGAAGTGAAAATGAGTCTAAAGCAGGTCTTTGCGCGGGCGGAGGAGCACCATGGCTGGAGAAAGCATGGTGCTGCCGGAGACCAAACCTGGCTATAAGACTGAGCACACGGGGCGTTTGCGAAGAAAAGTAATAAAATGGAATGAAAGGATAGAAGCTATAGATGGTTACCTCGACTGCGATTTGGCTAAGGTAGCCAGAGCTTCGAGATATGTGTCACGTCACCTGGGGGGAAGGACGAGTAGGTCCGTGAGCTCCAGGGAGGATGGGGAGAAATTGGAGGAGGAGTGTTTGAGGTCTGATAAAGCATTAGGAGGCCTTATATAGGCGGGGCGAGGGCTATAGCCCCTTCTGCAACCCGATGGAGGAGAGTGTTAGATTTAACCCCATTGAGCTCTTCCCTTTATTGTTTTTCATAGGGAATAAATAGTGTTGTGTAACATGTGTTTGTGCACGTCTCAACATAGTACCGTTTTAATTAGGATCGTGTTGGATCAGGTTAGAATTGGTCACTGCACGCACCTCGTGGGATGGCACGAAGTCAGATCGTGTAGCAGCATAGTAGGAAGATCGAGTGGTCATGGGATGGCACGTCCGTGAAGCTCGGCCGATTCTACAATCTCGTTTGCTTTCAGTTGTAAACAGTATAAATAAGATAACAGTAGAAAACGCAGTACAACTTTTACACTGCACAAAGTACCTTTGTCTAGTCTGTGTGTATGTTTTCTCTGAACCTCTTCGTCTAGTGTCGTCTCTGCAACAACACGTGGTATCAGAGCCATGTCCAAGACTCCAATGGAGAAGAACAAGGGGGCCGAGGGGAGTGGCGGATCGAAGCCGTCGGTGAGACGGAATCGCCGTCCCTCCCAATCCCATGTTCGACGACGGGGTCGGAGCCCCTCAAGGCGAGACGGCGGGGAGATGGTGCTGCGGGAATGCGTCGTGTGAGAACCGGTTCTGTGCACTACCCCACTCTCACCCGATCCAACTATGCGGAGTGGGCGATGGTGATGAGAATGCAACTTTAGGCGCAGCACCTCTGGGACGTGATAGAGTACGGCGCTGAAGACGAAGTAGATGATCATGCGGCGCTCGTGGTGCTACTCCGAGCGGTTCCGCCGGAGTTGGTACGCACGCTGGCGATGAAAGACTGCGCCAAAATGGCATGGCAAACCCTCAAGACAATGAGGCTCGGGTGCGAGCGCATCCGGGAGGCGAAGGCACAGACGCGCCGTTGGGAATTTGAGGATCTGTGATTCAAGACTGTAGAATCGATCGAGGAATTCTCGATCCGGTTGACGGGCATCATCAGTGATCTCGAGCTGCTCGGTGATCCAGTGGACGAGTACAAGGCGGTCCTTAAGTTTCTCCGCATCGTGCCCAAGAAGTATCGCCCTATGGTCATGGCCATAGAGCAGGTGGTGAACCTTCGGGAGCTCACTATCGAGGATCTCTATGGGCGGCTCATGACGGCGGAGGAGGGGTACGACCTCGACGAGGCCACTGATGGCATTGGCAAGTTGTTGCTGACGGAGGAAGAGTGGATGATGCGTCAGCGACAGCGTGGCCATGGCCCGTTAACTGGCAGCGACAAGGACGACAAGGGCAAGCAGAAGTCCAAGCCGCAGGGCGGTGACAAGACCGCGAACGGCAATGAAGTCGCTGGCAAGTAGAAACAGGGGAACTGCCGCTACTGCGGTAAACTTGGCCACTGGGCCAAGGAGTGCCGCAAGGCGAAGAGAGACCGCGAGCACGATGTCAACGTCGAGGCTGCCAACCTCGCACAGGCTGAGGAGGAAGAAGCGCCAGGGTTGCTCATGGCGCAAGTGTGCACACTGGTGCACACCGCTGACGACGCACCTGAAGTGGTGTACCTGAACAAGGAGCCGGTGATCCCAGTACCCTCGCCAGATGGCATTTGGTACCTGGACAGTGGCGCGAGCAGCCACATGACTGGCGTTCGCGAGATGTTCACCTCCCTCGACGAGGCGGTGCACGGCACCGTTCGCTTCGGCGACGGGTCCGTCGTCAATATCAAAGGTCGTGGCACTGTGGTGTTCGAGTGTCTCACCGGTGACCATCGTGTCCTCGGCGACGTCTACTACATACCGACCCTCAAGAGCAACATCATCTCGCTGGGACAACTCGATGAGAATGGGTGCAAGATCACCATTGAAGATGGCGTGATGAGAATCCTCGACCGGCCCCGTACGGTGCTCGTGTGTGTGCATCGCACCGGGAACCGGCTCTACACGGTGTGCTTACACCTTGCTGTACCGGTGAGCCTACTGGCGCGGAAGGACGACGACGCCTGGCTGTGGCACGGCCACTATGGCCACCTCCACTTCCGCGCTCTGCGCACCCTGGCACGCAAGGGCATGGCCTGTGGTATCCCAGAGATTGAACACGTGGAGGAGTTCTGTGACGGCTGCGCTCTCGGCAAGCAGCACCGTCATCCATTCCCACAGGCCAGCACATTCAGAGTGAGGCGCGCTCTGGAGCTTGTCTACACAGACCTCTTCGGGCCGATCACACCGTCGACCTCGGGCGGACAGAAGTACTTCATCCTCATCGTCGACGACTACACACGCTACATGTGGCTGGAGGTGCTCCGATCGAAGGACGAGGCCCTGTCTTTTTTTCAGGAAGATCAAAGTCGTGGCGGAGGCAGAGCGTGAATGCAAGTTGATTGCGTTCCGATCTGATCGCGGCGGGGAGTTTAACTCCGGAGATTTTGTCGAGTTCTGCGCGGCTAACGGCATCAACCACCAAACCACCGCGTCGTATACACCTCAGCAAAACGGCGTGGTGGAACGTCAAAATCAGACGGTGGTGGAAATGGCTCGCTGCCTGCTCAAGGCCATGTCCATTCCAGGGCAGTTCTAGGGAGAAGTTGTGAAAGCTGTCGTGTACATCCTCAATCGAGCACCAACGAGAAGCTTGGACGGCGTGACCCCTTATGAGGCTTGGCATGGTAACAAACCAAACGTGCATCATTTGAGAATTTTTGGTTGCTTTGCCCATGTCAAGAAGCTAGGTCCAGGAGTGAACAAGTTAGCAGACCGATCTGTACCTGGTGTGTTCGTGGGCTACGAGGAGGGATGCAAGGCGTATCGAGTGTACGATCCTGCTAGCAAGCATCTCTACATCACCTGTGACGTGATCTTCGAGGAAGGTCATGCATGGGATTGGGCAGCTCACGGTGGTGATGCCCACGCCATTGAGTCGGCCACGTTCTCGGTTGCCTACGCGTCGGCAGCGCCATAGCAGGAACCTGCTGCCACGGCAGAAGAAACCGGTGAAAATGCTGTCGTGGCAGGATCGGCTGTCGTTCCCTTACTTGAACCTGCGTCAGAACTCAGGACTCCTACGCCCACACCAATCGAGTTCGCCACGTCACCAACTGTCGACACCAACCTGGACACGGACACTGGTGGTCCACACCGCTATCGTCGAGTCGAGAACCTCATCGACACCACTGAGCCGGTAACGCTGCCGATCGATCAGGATGCTGTTGAGGATGGTGGTGAGACTGAAGACGCAAGGCTCTGTCTCCTTGCAGCAGAGGATCCTGGGAGCCTTGATGTCACCCTTGCTGATCCAGCGTGGCACAAGGCGATGGAGGAAGAACTCGATGCGATCGTCGACAATGGTACCTGGGAGCTCACTAGCCTGCCAGCTGGTCACCGCGCCATTGGCTTAAAGTGGGTCTACAAGGTCAAAAAGGACCCTGACGGCAACATCGTGAAGCACAAAGCGTGATTGGTATCCAAAGGGTATGCTCAGCGTCAGGGGGTGGATTTCGAGGAAGTTTTTGCTCCTGTAGCACGAATGGAGTCAGTACGGCTCCTTCTTGCTCTATCTGCACACAATGGCTGGCAGGTACACCATATGGACGTTAAGTCTGCTTTTTTAAATGGTGAACTTGCAGAGACAGTGTTCGTGCAGCAGCCACCAGGTTTCACTCAAGGAGGTGATCATGGCAAGGTCCTCCGATTGAAGAAAGCCCTGTACGGTCTGCGGCAGGCTCCCCGAGCATGGAATTCCAAGTTGGATGCTTCACTACATTCACTTGATTTCAGCAGGAGCGAGCTGGAACACGCTGTGTACAGAAGAGGGGATGACAAGTCATATCTGTTAGTGGGAGTGTATGTCGATGATTTGGTTATTACTGGAACCAATCAGCATGACATTGACTGCTTCAAGACAGATATGAAGAAGCTCTTCAAAATGAGTGATCTTGGGTTTTTGTCTTACTATCTGGGCATCGAAGTGGAACAGAATAATGGTGAGATTCGCTTGTGCCAGAGCAGCTATGTGCGGAAAATTCTGGAGAACGCCGGGCTAAGTTCTTGCAACGCCTGTGCAACTCCAATGGAGTGTCGCCTGAAAATCAGTAAGAAGGATGACAGTGGAAAGGTGGATGCAACACTGTACCGCAGCGTGATCGGCAGTCTGTGGTATCTCATAAATACGAGACCTGATATAGCGTATACGGTGGGCATCGCTAGCCGGTACATGGAAGATCCAAGTAAGCAGCATTGGGGTATCATCAAACAGATCTTGAGATACATCCAAGAGACAATTGGATATGGGTGCTGCTACAAGAAAAATTCAGAGAAAGTTGTCCTAACAGGTTACAGTGACAGTGATTTGGCTGGGGATATTAACGACAGAAAGAGCACTTCTGGAGTTGTGTTTTTGCTCAGCGGCAACATAATCACATGGAGCTCACAAAAACAGAAGATTGTGGCTATTTCTTCTTGTGAAGCTGAATATGTTGCAGCTGCAAGTGCAGCCTATCAGGGTGTTTGGCTCAGCAGGTTACTTGGCGATCTGGTTGGGAGGGCACCCGTGAAATTCTCTCTGAAGATAGACAACAAGTCAGCTATTGCTCTGTCAAAGAACCATGTTCATCACGATAGAAGCAAGCACATTGACACTAAGTATCATTTCATCAGATCTTTTGTCGAGAAAGGAAAAGCTGACGTTGAGCACATTGGAACAACTGAGCAACTTGCAGATCTTTTCACAAAGGCACTAGGGCGAATCAAATTTGTTGAGATGAGACAAAAGGTGGGTGTCATCGAGGTGAAGTCTGCACAACGGGCTTAAGGGGGTGAATGTTAGATTTAACCCTGTTGAGCTCTTCCCTTTATTGTTTTTCATAGGGAATAAATAGTGTTGTGTAACGTGTGTTTGTGCACGTCTCAACATAGTACCGTTTTAATTAGGATCGTGTTGGATCAGGTTAGAATTGGTCGCTGCACGCACCTCGTGGGATGGCACGAAGTCAGGTCATGTAGCAGCATAGTAGGAAGATCGAGTGGTCGTGGGATGGCGCGTCCGTGAAGCTCGGCCGATTCTACAATCTCATTTGCTTTTAGTTGTAAATAGTATAAATAAGATAACAGCAGAAAACGCAGTACAGCTTTTACACTGCACAAAGTACCTTCGTCTAGTCTGTGTGTATGTTTTCTCTGAACCTCTTCGTCTAGTGTCGTCTCTGCAACAACAGAGAGAAGGAGTGGGGCCGGTTTGGGAATTTTGAGCATAATACGGGAGAGGAGTTGAGTTATGGCTCGTCCGATTGGGGAGGAAGTGACGAGGCCAACGGAAGAAGAATCAATTGAATTGATGGAGGACGGAGAGAGGACGAGGCTGCGAGGTGCACTGCCGTGAAACGGTTGTTTGGTCGCGAGCAGGCGGGAGGTTAGGGACGACATATCCGCTATTGGATCGATCCAGAAGATCAAATGATCAAAACGTGGTCATCGGATGGCGCACAGGCTGAAGGGGGCGTGTGACAGTGAATAAATGACGAAACTTTAGCGTTACGTGTGACATAAATGAAATTGATTTAAGAACTTTAGTTACACCTTAATCAATACTTATAAATTGGATTTGAAGGGTCAAACCAAGTCCAAATGCCTCCAAATTTAGACCATAGGTGATAATTTAAGTCTAGATTAATGATATATAATTAGATTTTTGTTTTAAACACAATATGACTCATAAATCATATATTGTCCATTAATGCATTATTAATGTATTAAAAATTGGGGAATTAATATAAAACCATTTTCTTAGATATTCCCTCAATAAAATTCGAGACAATAGTTATAAATCCATTCAATTCTCATGTCCCACCACTCATTCCCCATTTTAATGCTTTATTTGGAGGAGAGAGAGAAATGAGGGTGATTATTACATTAATAATTTCAAGTGCACATTAAATTCTCATTTCTTATTCCAAAAGGATAAAATCCCCAAATTGACATTATCCAATAGTTATGACTCATAAATGGACATTTTGTATCATTAGTCCCCAATTATTACATTAATTGTATTATTTGTGCAAACACCCCTTCATTAACATAATGAGGGTAAATTGATTTCATCATCAAAGTGTGCTCAAATTGCACAAGGAGGCCAAAAAGGTTACAACATATGGGAAATTTATGAGAAAGGTACAAAAGGACTTGAAAGAAAGGAAAAGAGAGAGATTGGGTAAATTGCAGGGAGAATCCTGGATTTTAGTTTGTTACAACACTCCACCCCTTAAAGAGGATTTCGCCCCCGAAATCACAAGAAGAGGGAAGAGAGGGTGAGTGTGTAACATCCCAACCTTACACTACTAGGTTATAACCCTTAATCTAGGGCATTGCACAAGTTCTACACATAAGCCAAGTATCATGATTCACTAAGGTCACAACTCTACACATCACTTATATCAAATGTAATACATTACATATTTTTGGTTCATAAATCATTAAGAGATTTTCATCATCCTTAATATTGTGTCATATTATATTTCACATTGTACAAAGAATTATATATCAACATTATGTACCATTCATGTGTATTTCTCATTTACTCATTAAGAATTTTAAGCACAGCTAGGGTTTTCTAATTCATCTAATCATTAGGTACAAATTTGGTGTATTACCCTTATTTATCCCATTAAGGGTTTTAGGCACAATTAGGGTTTAGTAAGAAATTTCAATATACATGAATTCATTCTCCTTTATTCTCATGTTACTACCTTGTGAATTTATCATAGATTATTAGGTGAGAAATGGATAGTATAATCCAACAAGTTGTAAAGTCTATAATAATGTCATATTACTTTTGTACACTTATATTACACATTGTCATATCATGATCGCCTTAATGTCTTATGCGTTGTCATATCACTTTTCACACTCACATTTATGACATCATTAACCATTTTCTCTTACTACATTTCCTAATAAGGATTATACACATTTAACATCATTTTAGGCATATGGTATCATTGTAGGCTTAATCATGCTTATATAATTCCAATTACTCATTATCACATTTGAATCATTATATGTAATTGAATTGAATAAGGTGAAATACATTATATTAATAAATTGATGCATATACCAATTTATGTTAATGTGATTAATGAGGTGTGTATCAAGATGATATGCATTACATAGATTGAAGACTTGATTTAACCATGACTAGGTGCCTATAATTCATATATATGTATCAAGGTATATTATTAAGTTATGACACCTAATGTCACTAATGTATTATGAAGGAATTAAGGATATGTATGCAAATTAAATAATTACACTTTAGGGTTTAGGTCAACATGACCATGCATTCTTAGTAAGAATTAGTTCCATCTATCATACCATTAGGTTGACTCAGTCAATATTATATGTATACTTACAATTAGTGATGAGTAACTCATTATCATGTGTATCATGTATGTTTTAGGATTCAAGCATATGAACAATGCATTATATGACTTCATCACATATTCATTTGTTTATCAACAAATAAGTTAATTTACAAATATAATTTGTTTGGTAAATTATATTCATATAATTTCACTAATATTTTGTCCATGAAGTTAGGATTTCTAATTCCCAATGTATTAGATTTTTCTTTGTATGGGATTCCATCCCCCTAAAAGGGGATTTCGTCCTCGAAATCAGATGAGCAAAATCAATCAAGGTATTAACACTATTACTTAAAGGGTTGACTAAGTCAAACTAGTCAAAGGGTAAAAAGGGTATATAAGGTTCAACACTAAAAAGACTTACTAAACACTAATACCAAACTTTAAGTCTAGTATAGGGTACACTATCCCTAAACATGAAATTCTATGACTCATAAAAGGTACTTAACGATGATTTTGTTTGAGAGATCAAATCATCACATAAGGTTTCCTAAGGGTATTCAACAATAAGGTAATATGCCCAAAGGTAGGCTATTTCGAGCTGTCTGTATTAGATCAGGCCAGGCCGGTGTCATATGAACTCGGGAGTCCCCGTAAACCAAGCTAGTGGCATGGAGGAAAATGTTGCCAACCCCAAGTTCTGACCCTTTCTAGACACCATCACTTTCAATTTCTTGCCCTAGTAGCTACTCAATAGACTAATCACCAAAAAGTTGATCAAATTATATTTCTAATATGAAATTATTATGATCCTAAATCAATCTTTCATAGTTGGTCAATTCTAAGGTGAAAACTTACTAAAGGAAAACTATTTGAGGTAAGAGTTTCTATCTAGGAGACAAATTGAATTAGTCAAGACTCTGACTACCTTGATGCTCTGATACCATGCTGTAAAGACATGATCTTTACTAAAAAACAATGGTAAACAAAAACATCAATGTGAAGCAACAGAATTTTAAACTTTGACTTTATTTAATAGTATAAAGAATACTTTACAAAATTTCCCAAAAGGGGTACAACTTTATACATACAAGGATCTAGGTAGAGGAAGACTAAACCAAATCAACATTGTCTCCAAATAAAACAACTTAACGTATGTAGCTAGGTCCAAGCTAGGTGGTTGAACTCCATATCCTTAGCATTAGGTTGGTTCACCAAGCTTCAACTGCACACTCTGATCCTATAGTTGGGTGGTTGGGGGCACCCAGCAAGAGAGATAAAATGTATGTGTAATTAGGAGTAAAGGACAAGTATAAACTAAAACATTGCATTATGAAAGATTTCTCTATGTTAAGAGTGTCAAAAGAATGAGGCAAGTATAATAAATAAGGAATAGGAATTTCTGCCATAATTTCAACAACAATAATATAAACAAGCATGCATGATTAAATGTGGCTAGATTAAACTAATATAGAGTTGAGGCACCTACCGGACCTCAACCTCTGGGTGAGGGAGCATAAAACATTCCCAAACCCTAAATATATATATAATGGCAGGGGAGTCAAACCCCTAAGCCTGGCAGGGGGACTAAAAACGTCAGTGCTCTATAGGTGGTTTGTACTCATGTACACTACATTAGTTAACTAGTCAATTTTATCATCATGCTAAGTAATTTAATGGCAGTTAGGATAATTTCCAACAATAGCAAGGGGGTCCATGACCCAAGAATAATTTAAGCAATAACAAGAATAATTGATGATGAGAGATTCAACTCAAATAAAGAGCCAATGAAAGGCAATGGGAGAATTTCAAGAATAAAAATGGGCTACAACCTCATTGAGAAACATGGGTTGGATAAAAAGGCCCAACTGAAGGATAGGGTGCACATTGCACAAATTAAACAAATAGGTTTGCACATACCTTATTGTAGCTTCATTCACATCACTTTCATTGATTAGATTGTATCCCAATAACTTTTGTCCTAGATTCAAGTATATGTACATGGATTAGGTTTAATGTAATGTATAAGGGTTGAAACCCTACTTTTATACCTTCAAAACCAAAACCTCAATTTGGGACTCAAAACCTAGACCAAACAATTATTCATATTCTCCTGATTAAGAAAACACCTTTTATTTCTCAATTTGAAGTTATAATGATTTAATTACCATTTTTAGAACATTTAATATGATTCAAATGGTATCTAAGGAAAACTTCGAACAATGAAGGAGAATCAAGACTCAAAAATCACAAATTCGGATTCTACATTACAAATCCTTTCCAACGACTATTTATTTGTATTTTCCTGACCAATGATCGAATTTCTATGAATTAAACAAAACAAACCAATTAGAAATTAGAAAAAAGCCACAGAGGCAATTAGAGGAGCGAATTGGTGTGTGCCACGGAGGTTGGACCCACACTGATGTGGGCCAATCATATTTGGCCACGTCGTCTGCAAATGACCATTTTGCCCTTGCTCGTCAAATCGATTTAATCAAAATGGCGAGGGCTCTTGGGTCATTTATGAGTATTAATTAGTTGCCGCAAGAAAGCAACACAGAAGGCGAAGTTTCACAAAAGCCCATGCGATGTTAATTGACTGATTGAGGGGCCGTGGGCACCGCGGTCATTCAACGACCGGGAATCTACAGCCAGCCAGCCATGGCGGTCGTGCCGTTACTGGGGCTCGAGCTCCAAACTCATCTCACCCCAGAAAGCCATCAAGCCACTGCGGAATTTTGCCATTGGGGCCTCAGAGGTCCGGCGAAACTGGTGGTTCCATCGCCATAGGGTGAGGATCTCAGGAACGACGAAAACAACCAGGGATAGACGAGAAACAGAGCAATGGCCATTGGCCTCAAAGTCCATCGAAACAAGGAGAACGGTCTGCGAAAAGATCACGAATGTGTTTGCGAAATGAAAACGAGTCTAAAGCATGTCCTTGCACGGGCGGAGGAGCACCATGGCTGGAGAAAGCATGGTGCCTTCGGAGACCAAACCGGGATATAGGGCTGAGCACACGAGGCATTCGCGAGGCAAAGTAATAAAATGGAATAAAAGGACAGAGGCTATAGATGGTTGCCTCGACTGCGATTTTTATGAGGTAGTCGAAGCTTCGAGCTAGGGGTCGCGTCACCCGGGGGGAAAGGACGAGTAGGTCCGTGAGCTCCAGTGAGGATGGGGAGAAATTGGAGGAGGAGGAATAGTGTTTGAGGTCTGATAAAGCATTAGGAGGCCTTATATAGACGGGGCGAGGGCTATAGCCCCTTCTGCAACCCGGCAGTGGAGAGAAGGAGAGGGATCGGTTTGGGCGTTTCGAGCATAATACGGGAGAGGAGTCGAGTAATGGCTCATACGATTCGGGAGGAAGTGACGAAGCCAACAGAAGAAGAACCAAATGAATTTATGGAGGAGGGAGAGAGGACGAGGCCGCGAGGTGCACTGCCGTGAAACAGCTGTTTGATCGCGAGCAGGCGGGAGGTTAGGGACGACTTATCCGCCGTTGGAACGAGCCGGAAGATCAGATGATCAAAACGTGGTCGTCGGATGGCGTGCAGGCTGAAGGGGGTGCGTGACAGTGAATAAGTGACAAAACTTTAGCATTACGCGTGACATAAATGAAATTGATTTAAGAACTTTAGTTACACCGTAATCAATTCTTATAAATTGGATTTGAAGGTTCAAACCAAGTCCAAATGCCTCCAAATTTGGACCATAGGTGAGAATTGAAGTATAGATTAATGCTATATAATTATATTTTTGTTTTAAACACAATATACCTCATAACTCTATATATTGTCCATTAATGCATTATTAATGTATTAAAAATGGGGGAATTAATATAAAACCATTTTCTTAGCTATTCCCTCAATAAAATTTGAGACAATTGTTATAAATCCATTCAAGTGTCATGTCCCTCCACTCATTCTCCATTTTAATGCTTTAATAGCAATTTGGAGGAGAGAGAGAGAAATGAGGGTGATTATTACATTAATAATTTCAAGTGCACATCAAATTCTCATTTCTTATTCCAAAAGGATATAAAATCCCCAAATTGGCATTATCAACTAGTTATGACTCATAAATGGACATTTTGTATCATTAGTCCCCAATTATTACATGAATTGGATTATTTGTGCAAACACCCCTTCATTAACATAAATGAGGGTAAATTGATTTCATCATCAAAGTGTGCTCAAATTGCACAAGGAGGCCAAAAGTTACAACAGATGGGAAATTTATGACAAAGGTCCAAAAGGACTTGAAAGAAAGGAAGAGAGAGAGAGAGAGATTGAGTAAATTGCGGGGAGAACCCTGGATTTCAGTCTGTTACAACATATGAATCATTTTGTGTGACTGTATTTTGTTTATAAATGAGAAATGATTGATCATGTAAAAACATCATAGTTAATTATTTGTTAATAAAAAATAAAAAGAATATGTTTTGAAATAAAAAAAAATACGAAGGATTTAATTGACTAAGTTTTGACTCTGAATTTCCAACTTATAGTAGGGTCATTTTCTAAGTAGGAGAATCAATGGACTTTATATTAATTGAATGCACAAATATTTTTATTAAGTTGTGAAAGCCCTAACTCTGAGTCTAGAGAGTGTTATTGAATGTCTAGATCTAATCATAAGGTATGTACATCCTCTATTTTATTTTGGGTATTATTTTAATGAAATGACATTCTTTTAATAAGGCATCTTGTAAGGAGTGGGACCCGATAGGGGATCCACTCACTACTAAAATTTGAAGAATAAAACATCATTCCAAACGCACACAAAAGGTATGCTGGAGTAGGTGTAAAATTTTCAAATATCAAATAATGGTATTCAAAACAAAGTGTAGTAGCCGAATAAAAGTAATGACTATTTTCAATTTTTACAAAAGTACATCATCATCTCTCATATTGAGTTTACATGGATATTACATCATAAGGATCTAGTAGAGGGAAATAGAAACCATATCAAGTTTGTCTCCAAGCATCAACTCCTTAAGCTAGGTCCATCTCAACATGCCATGTCTTCCATGTCCTACACCTGGGGTTGGAAGCATACCCCAACAAGAGGAGAAAAAGTAGATAACATCAGTAAAAGGCTAGTATGTGCATACTAAATATGGAATGAGCAATATATTGAATAAAGGGCATCAATATAACAATGCTTCCCATAGAAAAAGTAAAGGATTGCCCAAGTGGGCATCAAGAGATATGATTTACAAACAAGAGATAACAAAGAAGATACTTGCCATAAATAAAATAATAAAGGTTGTGACACATAAGAACATATCATGAAAATTAGGGCACATAACTCATCATCAACAATATCCACATGCATGCATGTGAGATAAGTATAGCACTAGAACAATATAAAAACAATGGCGGCCAAGTCTCATAAACTTGAAACATGATAGAGAATGCCACATAACCAAACCATGAATATATAAAGTTTGGGACAAGCCTCATAAACTTGAAACCTGGGTATGGGGCACATAACACAAAAATCAATGCAATTACACTACTCTAGGGCTATTGAATCACATAACATGCTTAATGTAGAGGCAAGTATAAAGTATAGTCAGAATAAACAAGATTGCCATCACATAAATGGACAATATAAATATCCACCACATAAGTGGCAAAATTAGGGCTTCTTTAAGAATAAAAGCATAAGTTGGAGTCAAAATAAAGTCCAATCAAATAGGATGATAAAAATATCAGAGTAAACATAAATATTTCTCATAAAATCATGTTCTCAAAAGAAAGAGATATTGTGTAGGCTATTGTCCATAGGACCAAGAGAAAGATAAAATTGGGTTGATTGCTCAAAGGAATAATAAAGGATGCAGAAATACCTCACTTCAGAGTCTAAACAAGTCCAACGTCAGATCTAGATCCAATACTAGGTCTCCAAAGCACCTATTAAGTATATATGTAGAATTAGGGTTAGGTTTACATTAATTACATGAACTCTAAAAATTGCCTTTTTATTATTAAAGAATTAGGTTATGATAATCATACCATATTTTAGATTACATTTTTTGAATTAATATCACATTTTAATTTATTTTTAGGACTTAAAATTATTATTTATGAATTTTACAATTTATAACCAATTAAGAAAATCCATTAAGATCATATATTATTTGCATTGGAATTAGGTGATGAGACTGATACCACTGGATAGATTATAATGTTGTGATTCCAAAACATACCTAATCCTATTTTTCTGACTTACAGATTAATTTCTATGAATTTCTAAATAAATGACCAATAAGAAACCATTTTTATAAAGCCACGTATATATCCACGTGTAAAATTGCTCAATTAATCCTGACCACCTAGACAGAGACTAAGTTGACCAGGTACATGACAAATCAAAGAACATTGTGATGTAAGGAGAAAACCAGAGATGAAATGACGATAGTACCCTAGAGTCCAAAACTAATCAGAAACCAAAAGAGGGTAGAGATGTAAATCGACAGAGAATCATCTTCCTCATGTCATGCTTCAAGTTTGTTTGACTATCATCATTAGAAAAATAAAGAGCTTTGTATTACTAGGATTTGATTGAAACAAAGTATGACTATTCATCTCATACTACCAGCCCCACCTCCCTCAGACCTTTATGGTCTCAGAGACCCCTTAAGCATGTCCTGAAGAGGTGAGAGAAATATCTTAAAAGATCTCACCATGGGAGTAAGAAGACCAGTGGCTCAAAGAATAAACATGTACAAACCAGAGCCAAAACTGACGGTTACAACTACTTATTAGCCTAGAGGAAACTTAGACACGTGAAGAGGGGCTAAGAATGCTTGTCGAAGCAGCCCAATTAATGAAACATAGAAATCTTACAAAATGGTAAACCAACAAAAGAAAAGGGGAAAACTTTGACGGCACCTCAGATATCAAATTGAAGGCACTAGGAGATCCTTTAGGTTATGAGAAGATGACCTAGGCAAACTCTGGCCATTTCCTTGGATAGGGCTTCTCCGACGAGGACAAAGAGGAATGGTGACATATATCGATTAAGGTGGGGTATCTGGGGATGGTTAGGGGTGAGTTGGGACTTGTTCGAGTTTCTAGAGTTTGTGGTATCATCGTTGTGCCATTGTGTCAGCAAACAAAGTCCTGGAATCTCGAGTAAGAAATGTGATGGTCAGAACAAAGGAGGCCAAAAGAAAGGCAAAGGTGATTGGGGCTTTATAGGCAACGAAACCATATCATGCTAGGGTCGAATCGAAAGGGAAAGAAATGGCGCATGTGAAGGAGAGAAAATCTCAGTAAAAGGAGGAAAGGAAAGATACATCACGAGAGAAAGAAATCTAAACTATTGTTCCCTTTTCTTTCCTATTTGGATCCAAGGAAGGAGACGACGCAAACACTATTGGATTTCAATCCAACAACATAGATAAGAGCCAGCAAGGACAAGTAAGGAAAGTGGGCGTGATAGCAAAATAAATCAAAACCTCATTCAAATCAAAAATCAAATAAAGTGGATTGTATACATTATTTCCTTTTCTCTCTCTCCTCAATTGAGGGTCCAAACATTATCCAATTAATATTAAATTCTAGACCTAGACCAATTAAGGCATGTAGAATATGATTTTTGGCATTATATTTCACATTTGGAGACTTTTGATATCTTATTTAATTCTTTTAAAGTAAACCATATTTTCTCTTTCCTCTTGATTTAGTGACATCTAGAAACCATCAATTAGTGTGAAACTTCACCCTCAAGCAAATTCATACTTGTGAAACACAAATTTGCCATTAATTTCCTCTCTTGGTATTCTTTAACACATTATTTAATATTTTGGGCTTTAATTATACTTTCTCTCTCCTAAACACATAGAACATTCACACATTGGCTAATTTTAACATGTAGATTACAAACTTGAGATTTATTTCCTTGCATGGAGTCATTTAATAATTTATTAGATATTTTGGAAAAATACTCATATTTTATTTCCAAGAAGAATTTAGGATAATTATTATGGTGCAAATAAGGTGAAATTTGACTCCCAGGGTATTTGGGGCCCAAGGAACACGATTTTCATATTAGATTTCATTTTTAAGATTTTATTTCACAGTTAATATTTGTGGCCCATTATTATTTTAGTTATCATATTGTTTCATCATTATTACTATCATTTATCCAATGGTGTCCCATACCTTCACATTACAACCAAAAGGGTTATATATTATTACTATGCTCTAAATTATTTATATTTATCATTGAAATCATTAAATTTATCAATTTGAATTATGTATCAATATTCTCAATTATGGACACTTAGTTCTTCTATGCATCAATATTATCTCATGTGACATTATTTCTTGGTCTTTTGATTTATATGAGAGTATTCTTTATTTGTTTGCAAACCTATTAATGTCACATGTATTACTTAGATTCTTATCTTTATTCTTGTTTGGCTAAGTAAAAAGAACCAAGCTTACTATCCTCTAAAGAACAAGATTAGAATCAAGAGGCTAGGTTTTGGTATGTTACACATCTCTTCAACTATTATTCATAATTGAAAATTCTAATTTCTTGAACATTTATATTTCCTGATTTTGACTCATTATATCCCTCTAGTTGTTGGACTATTTTGTTTATATGGGTTCTTGGACTCCTCGTATTATGATTGTCATTTTATGTGAATTTGACTAAAATGCTAGTCTTGACACTCTATTCATGCATGCTACATCTTTGACTAGAATATCTAGAATAGTGGTAGTGATGTACAACCATACTTATAAAGGGTGTGTGCATTCTACCCGAGGTGTGTGTTTCCACCTTTATTTTTTTAGGCCATGATCCTATGGTGTTATGGCCCTATTTTAGGTAGATTTAGTCTACATTGTTATGCATGCAACAAGTTACTATTTTATATTGAGATTGTTGATGATTCTTATGGCAAGGTACTTTCATTCCAATGATTGTAATTTGGATTTTAATATGCCCCATACCTCTTGTTATAATTCTTTTGAACTTACCTAATTTCAAATATACCCCTTCTTGTGGGAACATATCCTTTTTCACTTTGAACCCAATATAATGCCCAAGGAGTTTATAATATGTACATACTCAGCTTTCGTTGACCCATACCTTATTTCCTATGTTCTTGGTGATGTTCCCTTCCACCCAGGTGTAGGTACATTAGAAGACAAAGATACATACATATCGCATATAGTATATTGGAACTAAATATGTCTTGGAATGGCTAGGTTTCCCTCTGCAACAAGTCATACATGTGATTAAATTTATTAGATGTATGCATTTTACTTTGCTATACCACCTTTTATGGTGAGAAACAATTGTAAATGAATTGGCTTGTAACTTTCTAATAGTTTCATTTTTGATACTTTATATTTACATAGTTCATTGTATTGTACCATTTGAGTGGGTCCTCTATCTGGTCCCACTCCTTCCAACATGACTGTGAAGATCACAACTTACATGCATGTGTTATAAGTAAAAAAAAAAGATGTGAATACTCATGCACACAAACCATACGAAAAATATCAAGGGATAAAAAGTTCAAATGTGAACCCCATATTAAATGATCATACACATGATGAGTTGATGATCTGGGCATACAGAACTTTTATTTGTAATCACAAGAAACCAATATGACACGGATAATTATTGTGCTTCATAACCTTACTTGTACTCTTCTTGATATCAGTGAACCCATGTTGGAGTTGTGAGGTGGCCATGAGATATGAAGTGATATCATATCATTGGAAATTAGAGTAGAAGGTGAAGGAGTTAAAAAGCAAAAAAAACATGAGAAAATAAGGCATGAAATCACATCAAAACAAAAAAGAAAGTCAAATATAAAGAATTTAGTGGTTTGAACAGGTTAAAGTTTCTCTGATAGGATAGCTCTGGAAGAAAAGACGACTGGGAGGGAGACAGATTGGATGACCCAGCATCTTCGACCTCCCCTTAGGAATCTACAAGGCTATGGAAGGTGAAGGGTATTAATGAGGCTGTAATCTGGACTCTAATCTTCTTCATTCTCAAGATCCTACAAGCTAGGAGTCTATTCGTAAGAAGGAGCATGGAAGTTGTATGATGTTGAACTGTAAAGAAATTCAAGTATCATAAGGGAAGATGGTGTACCCTAAGGAGGAAGATAAAGAAAATGCAGATAAATGGAGATGCTTGGTTGGGTACATTCTCAATTTTCAACCTCACATTCCTACACTCTAGAACTATATGTCCTGGTTGTCGAGTCCTTGGGGATATTTTGAAAAAATTTATAGAGGGGAAGGTTTTTTTGTTGTCAAATTTTTGGATTTGGAGGATATGAGGTTTTCTCTATATGGGGATTGGTATGTTATGAACATGCATATGCTACTGAGAAAATGGAGGATTGGTGATAATCTTACAAAGACTAGACTAGAGGAAGTCCCGATGTGGATAAGATTTTATGATTTGCCTTTAGAACTCTTGGACAATAGGATTTTTTAGAGAATCAACTCTTTCTGAGGCATTGCTTTATAGATGGATGAACATACAAAACTTTGTAAGAGGATTGATTTTTTAAGGTTCCAAGTTCTGATGTCAGGAGGCAGAGTAGCCATAATCTATCACTTTAACTAACCATGATGGTGAAGATTGTATACTTTGTGGATATCTAGGACATGATGACTGTATGGAGTCTCATTTTGGAGTGGCCCGGGGAATCAATGTGGAATCTAAAGCCAAAACAAAGGTGTGGGAGAGAAAGGTCACTGGTACAATTTTTAATGTATCAATGTTGATCATGTTGGGTCCAAAAAAGAATGGTAGGGACTCTGTGTCAGTTCACGTTTTGGAAGATTCTTCAAAAAGTTTTGATGATCCACCTATCAGGGTTAATGAGATTACCAAACAACATAATGAGGATTTGATTAGGTAGGCGAGAGCAATTGAAAGAAGAAGTGAGATCTATTCCTTCCACTATGATTCCCACATTCTTTAACAAATCACCTGGTAGTAGCTCAAGCTCTCAAGGCTCTTCTAATAATGATGTTCTTATTTAAAAAAAGAAATCCAAGTCACCTTTGAAATGTCAAATTAAGTCTAATATTGGTATTTTTCGGAGAGTTGCAAATTCAATCTTCTCTCCTATGTTGAACAAGTTTGGAGGATTATAAATTATCAATGAAGATACTGAGGCTAGCATTTCAATGGCCCTAGGGATCAAATATACTTATCGATGCATACCACCTCTTAGAATGTTAGGGAATTTAGTAATAAAGTCCAAGCATTAAAGAGGGGTTAAGGAGTCTAGGAGTGACATTATTATCTTAAATGAATCCGAGTTGAGATCAAGTAAGATCGCAAAGTGTTTGAAGAAATATTTCATTGAGTTTAATTGGTTGGCAAATTTGGAATCACATGTTCTGGGAAGGGTTGTGATTCTCTGGAGATCTGATAGTTGTAACATTACCAAGCTATTTGAGAGTGATCAAGCTATTCATATCAAGGTCTAAAGTGATGAGATTTGTTTTGTTCTCACTTCCATTTATGGGCATAATGATGATGTTAATAAGGTAAATCTGTGGAAGGATTTGGAGAATGTTTATGAAAAGAGTAATGGTCCCTAGGTTATTATGGGGGATTTTAATGTTGTTAGGGAAGATGAAGAAAAAATTGGGAAACAACCTCCTCCTAAAAAGACTATGGAGGATTTTAATAAATGCATTCTTGATTGTGGTCTGTTTGATCTTGAGTTGAGCGGTCCCTTCTTACTTGGGACAACCATCAAGATGTGGATGGTTTTATTACTTCAAAGATTGACAAGGTATTATATAATGTTGAGTTTCAAAATTAATTTGATTCATTTCACGATGAGTTCATATCCAATACCATCAGTGATCATAGAAGGATTAGTCTTTTCATTAGTAAGTTGAAGAAATTTAACTCTCCTTTCAGATCCATTAATAGTTGAACAAAGCATGTTGGTTTTAGTAACATCTTAAAGGAGGCATGGGCATTGAAAGTTGATGGGTTGTCTATGTTCAAGCTATATAGAAAGTTAGCCAATTTGAAATGCAAGTTGAGGGAATCGAATAAGAAAGTATATGGGGATATCTTCAAGAATGTTGCTATGTTAAATATTAAAGATCTTGATGCTCAAAAAGTTGCAGATCTAGACCCCTTTGAATGAATCCCTAAGATCAAGTGCTAGGGAATTGAGGTTGGAAGCTAAGGAGGCCTCTAAAGTGGAGCAATCATATATCAAGCAGAAGTCTCAGATGTAGTGGCTTAAAGAAGGCAATTCAACTACAAAGTTCTTTTACTCTTCTCTAAAAACCAGAAGGGATAGAAATTCAATTAGATGTTTGATGATAGATGGAGGGAGGATATGTGATTCAAATGCTATTCAGAGTTATATTGTGGACTTCTACATGAAGCTCTTTTGTAAGGATATTTTTGGAGGTATTTGGAAAGGCAATTGAGAAGGGTCACATATATCTAATCAGAACAATATTATGCTTACTGGTCTTGTTACTAGAAAAGAAGTAGATGATGTTGTCTCGAATCTTAATGAAGATAAGACTTTAGGCCTGGATGGATTTAATGGCCATTTCTTCAAGAAGTCATGGAAGGTTATAGCTGATGATGTGTTTGAGGTTGTAAAGGGGTTCTTTGATAATGGGAGGATGCTTAGAGAGGCTACTATAACGTTTAACACTCTCTTACCAAAGGGTTCGATTCTTCTATAGTGTCTAACTGTATACCTATAGCTTTGTGTAACATTTTCTACAAGATCATATCAAAAATACCAGCCAACAAACTTCAGAGTGTGTTGCCAGACATTATAGATGATAATCAATGTGCATTTTTCAAAGGAAGAATCATCAAGGATGACATACTTCTTTCAAATGAGATCCTCAGTGATGTTGAGAAGCCTTCTAATTCTAGTTTCTATATTCAAGAAGATTTGTCTATAGTGTAGGATTATTTATGTTGGAAGATCCTTTTTTCTATTTTTCATAGAATGGGGTTCCCTTCAAAGGGGAGGAGATTGACAAGACATGTAGAGATTTCTTGTGGGGTTAGTCTGAAGATAAAAGGAATCTTCATCGCATTACATGGGATACGATTACATTGTCTAAAAAGGAGCATTGATTGGGTGTGAGAAAGAATAAAGAAGTTTCAAAAGCATGTATTATCTTTAATGCATGGGATATCACTAGTAAGAAAAACTCATTATGGGTGAAAATGGATCGGAGAAAAATATCTAAAAAAAGTCTCATTCCGGTGTTTATCTAAATCATCTAACTTCTATTGGATGTTCAATAATGTGCTAAAAGATAGGGATGTGTTATTACCCATGATTGATTTTAAGGTGGGTTTAGGTGTACGCACTAAAACTTGGCAAGATCCTTGGCTTGATCATAGGTTTTTGAGTGATTTCATTGATAAAGACATGATCATAAGAGTCAGTATTCCTTTTTATTCTAACCTGAGCTCAGTTTTCTCTGAATGAACCCAACGTATCCCAACTTCTAGATGCTCATATTTGTTGTTAAGCATCGTGAGTCATGTTAGTATCAATCCAGAAAAAAGGACTTGGGAACTTGAATCTGGTCACTACAACAAACATTCACATTAGTGGCATTTCAAAAATGCCACGGGGTGGCATTTGTTGACACTTAAAAAAATGCTTCTAGTACCAATGCTACTAGAGAGATAGTGGTGTAAGTTGTAAACACCACTAAACATTTGGCTTTAATGGCTTTCAAGAAATGCCAAATGAATGCCACAAAAACATCATGTGGCTTTTATAAAAAAATGCCACTATCCATCAATTGGCTTTTATCTAAATGCCACAATTGTGTATTATGATGTTGTCTGAAATTGTTCTTATTGAGTGTAATGGTGGATAGAAAAATCCACTAGTGACATACTAGTTGTGTATGATTACATTTTTATGGCTTTTAGTCATTCAATTTTCAATTCATCGACAAAAAATTTAAATGAAAGCCAATTGTTTTGAACTCACATTTTCAAAAGTATGGATCTTTTGTATTTACAATCAAATGTAAATTACATGGGGAGGACATTTTACCTTGCCCCTTTTAATAAATATAGTGCATATTTATAATATTTTTCTATTTCATACAATAGCTTCATTTGATTACATTCTTATTTCTTAGTAGCCATGCATAATACTTTCTAGCTTCAAGAAATGTCGATAGCCCTTGCACCAAGTGCAAAAATAATCATGTGCTTCTCATATGGTCACAACTTAGAGTGTATGCCATGAAGGAGCCAAAAGTAAATTGATATGGTCCTTGTCTTGTCATTACTCTCCTCTCAGCTGCTCAACAACTTGTCCAATTTGAGCCTCATAATCTTTAGGTTTCAAGCCATTTTCCTTTTCCTTTTGTGACAAATGTTTTGAGCTCATCAATTCTGGATAGGCCCTTCCTTTCAAAATCCTATAGTATACTCACAAGATCATGAGTCAACAACACATTTGGATAGTAATAATGTAGCCAAGTAGAGTATTTCACTTACCTGGATAACTGGCACAAAAAGTCTAGGCTCGAACTACACAGAAACATTGATGTTCCCAATGAGGTATCTACATTAAGAGGGTTCATGAACAACTAAAGTCTTGAATAAGTTCAAACAAATGTATAAAAATATTATTGATTGTAACATACTGGCATGTGAAGTCATTCATCCATGACCTATTGCATTCAGAAACTTTATGAAGCGCTTGCATCCAAATTTTCCTTGGAGTCCCACCAATGACAAAACTTATCTGCCTACATCCAAATTGTCCTTTGGGTCCCAAAATGATAAAACTTATCCAAACCCAAATTTCAATTAAAATTAATTCATGCAGATTGTGGATATTAACTCCCGAAACATAATATTGACGAGTCTACAACCAGCATGAGATTGACTTTACAAGTGATATAGCATACTAATAATGACAACCTTTTGTAATGAAGTCAGCAAGCATCATTCTGCTTTGGCTTCACATATTCATCACTTTCCATAACTTTTTGTATGCCCTCTTGGTAACCTTTTATGAAACTCCTAAGTGCCCTCATGTATGAAGATGCCCATGTCAAGTAAATACACTAGAAGGATGGCCTTAGTGTCTCCATTCCTCCTTTTGTTGTGACATCTAAGAAAGTTAAGTTAGGATCAAAATAATAAGTGCAAGTTATTAGAAAATACACAAGCAAAGAATAATATTACAACTTAGAATTGTTTCCAAGTCAAGGAACTAACATCAAGGCGACTCCACCCTCACAGAGTAAACATAAGATCAACATCAAAGCAAAATTGCGCACACTAATGAGAGTAGAGGATTCTATAAGGAGACCCACTTGTATAGAACATTTAATAAAACTCAACATAATGGAAACCCAAAAGGAGGCCCACTAATAAAAATTTAGACTTATTATTTTGAAGGAGATGGAAACCCCAACAGAAAATTTTGGATGCATCACATCAAATGTTTTCCATGTAGGTTAGTCTATCGAGTGTCTTAACTTGTCATCCTCTTCATATTCTTCAACATGTCACCTCATTAATGAAGAGGTTATTGTTGACATGAACAACCACATTAGGGTGCGGTATAAGTGGAAAGTGTCTGAGCACCTGCCACTAAGACTTTTCAAGCTAATATCAGAGGGTTGTAGTACTTGGAGTTTTAAATGATAAATATGTATTAGTTTAAAATGTTTGATACATTGTAGTGTGCCATTTATTTAGGATAGTAGAGAGATGTTATTTTATCAATTAATAAGTTGTATTGCATACAATAAATTCAAATTTTGAAGCCACTTGAATCTATAACAAAAGCCATAACCAAGAAACACAAATCTTGTTCACGTTTGATTCTACTACACTTGCTCACACATGCCTCATGAGTGATTAATTTTTTCAGTAGGTCTACCATAATTCATCTCATTTCATGAGTATATTATAGAGCTCCAAGAGTAGGCTCTTTATTACTCTTCGCCATTTATTGATGATTATATTTATATAACCTTAGCAGACTCAATATAACAATAGAACACTTGTACTAAGAGGGTATGTAGAGTGGAAGTAATACTTAGATTCAGTATTTAGCAGATGAAGAGAGTTTGTAAAGTCTTAGTGGGAGGGACTGTGCATGTATGACTGGAACATCAAAAATTCTAACAAAATATATCCATGTGAATCCCCTAAATATAGACGGGACTGACTTTTTACAAATTTATGTTCTAAAATGCCCATTAATGCATAATATTTCACCAAATTTATTATTGCCTATCAACCTTTTGTATTACCCTTTCAGCCAAAGGGATATACTAGTAACAAAATATGTTGAACAATAGCATTAACATTAAGTCAAACAACAATGGTACCAATATGGAATGTTAAAGGGAAATAAATCTTACCTACATGTGTCTCAACACCAACTGTGGCCTTCAAAAGTCGCCTTTTAGATCTACTAAATGTAACATTGAATAACATTCTTCATGACTTATTTCAAAGCTCATGACAAATATTTTCCAAGCCTATGTACATGTGGCGTCTCAAGCAAAACTTTGGTCCTTCCAACCACTTTTTTGTTTCTAACTATAGGAAAAATATATAAAATAAATTAAGTATGTGGGGGAAAATCTAAGTTTTCATAATAATAGCATAAAGTTCAATAGGATCATATATACTTAGCAATAGAAAAGAGGGAGAATTATCTTTTATTACTAACCAGAGATGCATGCCCAACTATGTATATGAAATAAAAGAACATAAGGACTTCATGAAGAAAGCCAAAGCAAAAGGAAATTGATCATATTACAAAGATATATCTATCAAGAAGTGTTATTGATAGGCATGTAAGTGTCTGGAGACCTACCAATCAAAATGACCCCTAAATCCTTCTTGAGAACTTTGGACATTAAATATCATACTTAGTCCATCAACCACCTACGAATCTCTACAAGGAACCTACTTAGGATGCTTAATCACTAGTATTCATTATGTAGCAAAGAGACACATGTTAATCAAGGGTTAAGTTAGAAATTGTAACATTGGGTATCATAGTTGTCAAGGAAACCACTTAGGCACTCTTGATGCTAAAGGGGGTCCCAAATCCGAGTATCTAGGCCCTTGAGTGGCCTACATGGACATCTAGGGCCTATTAGACCCTACACACAAAATATTCTTACTGACATTGGCCTACATAGATATCTAGGGCATGTTAGACCCTACACGTCTAGGTCCTCATGGGAAAAGGAACTTCTTCTCTTTCATTCTCTATAAGTTGCAATTCAAATATGTATTATTGTGTTGTATTTATGAGTGGTCACAACTTGTTGGTCTAGTCTTTAAATATACCTATTTTGAGGGGGTCTCTAGATGTGAAGAATAGAATAATTCTCACCCCATGATTCATATGCCTGGGAAGGGTAGCAGAGGGGGAAAAAAAGTGGAGGTGGCAAAATGAATAGAAGGGATCATCTACCATCTTTACATTACCACAATTCACTTCTTCACTACTAAACCTACATGACAAAGTGACCACTACTCTTGTAAAATGTAAGACGATAAAGTTTTATATAAAGGTTACAACTTAGATCCCCCTTAAAACTATGTCAAGATGGAAAAAAACGTTTGGTATAAGTACAAACTAATCATGAAGCATTAGGAGGTGTGCCCATACCATAGGAAAGTTCAAAAAATATAAGCAAAAAGAAAGTACAAAGTAGGATAATTTTAGAAATTAAAAACTAGTATATATTTGTGGCTTAAGATTTTATAGTCTAGTATCCTAATTCTATTTTGCAATTGATTGTTGGTTACCTTTTTAGTTGTAACACTAGATAAATTACACACAAAATAACAATTCCATCCAATAAAATTTGTCTATGGTGCAGTCACTCGTATTGAAAGGTATAATGTCTATTTTATAGCATGTACCTAAGATACAAACTCTTGAACTGATAAATAGATGAGAATTTTTTTATTGACCTAATTTTCTAGGAGAATGTAGCCAATAATCAAAGGTGTTGAATAAAACCAAGGATAAAGTATTGTGCTCATTATAGATAGAATGTTTGAGGGTCCTCAACTCTATTACTGACACAAGGTGTAATTTAGAGTCATATTTCACTAGTAGTATGAATATAAAATCTTACCTTGTATAGTAGTTCATGATTGAATAAAAATAATACCAAGATTGTACCACTAGTCTGTCTTCAAGTGTAGATCAAATTGTGGTGGGATAATATAGGTCAAATACATGAACACTCTATTAACATGCACGTGTTACCATTTGTGATGGATTTCAATGTGTAGAATTTCTAATCTCCATCGAGAAAACTTTCTAGTATCGTGGACTTATTCACAATCATCTTACACTGATGAAGGTGAACTATTGAGTTCTTCACTGGAAGCTATGAACTATGAATCTAAGACATATACAACTCTAGTTTCATGATTATTGTAGGTGTGAATGTTGGGCTTTTAACTGTTAGTTAAATTTGTTCAAATTGAATATGGTCAAAGAAATTTTTATAATAGTGGTATCATTTGTGAAACAATTACTAGCATAACTTTTGCTTAGATATCAGAATACCTTACTATTTATAGAAATGGATTGCTAATTAATCATCCTGCCCACAGATAGATGAGTGCAGTGTTTCCATGAGAGTATTATAAAATCAAATTTCTAGTTACTCTTGATCATGTATCTTCCCATTATGGTACATGTATGTGCAGATATGAAATTGCATAGAAGTTTTATTAGGAAAGAAGAAAACTATATATGGGGATGATTCAATTAATCACAAATTAATGATATATGTTTATTTAGTATATGACATATCATTAAGATACAATCCCCACGAGTTTATCCAAAAATAAAGTATAAAAAAGCAATTATTTATACCTTGCGTGCCTTTCCTTGACCTAAGATGATGCACATAGTAGTAAAAGTTGGTAGATTTTGTGAGACCCCTAACCTTGCTTAAAGTTTTAAACAAGCTTAATTATCATAATTTAATTATTATAAACCTAATATAACCTTGTGATATTCTTTGAAATCATAAGACAATCTTAAGTTTCAAATTTGGTCCAAATTGGACATTGTTTGAGCAAGTTATACAATTTTATGCACATTTTGGACTTTTCTGCAATTTACCCAATTGAGATTTTTCTTTGAAATTTATCATTTGAATTATGTTCCTTGGATATTCTCTCATCATTATCGATATTGTTGATCCATGGGGTGCCTATTTAAACCTTGGTTTGAAAGTGTTTTCCTCAAGGGTATTTTAGGGTTTACCCCTTCATGGATGAGCTACCTTTAGTAGCTATCAGCTAATGAATTATTTTTTTTTGCTTGGAAATTCAAGAAACGAGGGATAAGCATGTCTCTATGTATAGTGGGGGAGATGCTTGTGTGTGTGCTTTTATATTTGTAATAGTTTAATGCCATGGACACTTGGACAGATACTAGAACTTCAACTTTTTCTTTTTCTTTATCTTAAAGTTTCATATACTTATCCCTAAGCACCCAAACAAGCCATTTTATCTCCACCACTTCACTCCTTATATGAACCTCATTCTCCCTCTATTATTCTGTGAATTTCATGTCCAAGGAAGAAGAAAGAGGGGATTTTCTTGGAAAAAGAATCTAGGGTTGCAATTGACTTCCTTTTAGGGTTTAAAAGGCTTCCTTCTAGTGATCTTGACCTCAAAGAGTAAGAATCCCCTTCTTTCCTCCATTTATATATTTTTTATCCTTCCTCCTACCTTTATCCAGGTCTAAACCTTGTTGGTCCATGGTATAAATTTCTCTAAAGCTCTAAAGCCCTACCTTTCTTGCTCCTTATGCTTAGGGTTTGCTCATTTGATGAAGAAAGGTGCTAGATGGACGAGTTCACAACTTATGCTTGGATTTTCCACCCTACATTCTCAGGTTTTCTTATGTTTGGGAGTTTATCTTCTAATTAGAGTCAAGTTTTATAACTTGTTCCATGTTTATTGCTTACCATAAGTTTGCTAGCTCATGTTCTTGCTTGAAAATGATGATCCATGCACTAAAAAGCTATGCTTGACTTGGATTTTGATTTTTATAATGTTCCCTATTCTGATTTCAGTTCTAGATGAACCTGTGATCATGTTTACGTTACTACTAAGGTATAATATGACTTGGATCAGTTTGGTTTGACAACCTATGGTGCTAAGCACCTATCAACCAATGGTCAATTTTAGGGTTTAAAGCTGATTTCTTCTATAAACACATGACTCGATGGTGGTACCATTGCAACAACTGATGGTATTGTCTTCATGACAACTGATGGTGGTAACCAAGGGTGTCAAATTACGCTCACCTTTTAGGTCAGGTGTTGGCCTAATTAGAAGCCTAGTGATTAACAACTAAGTACTCTAATGATGTTATCAAACAATGGTGATATTAGTTTGATATTTGATGTTGACGAATGAATATAGTGCTGATCTAACAACCTACGGTGACTTAATGGTAACTAATGATGGTGTATCAGGTCTCCAAAACCTATGGTGAGTTAATCATATAGCTGTATCATCAATTAAGCCTTAGATAAATGGTTTCTTAGGTCACTTGATGCAATGGTCGGACTTATACTGTAATTGATAGTTTTAACATATGAACTTGACCCAATGGTTAAGATCTAATGTTTATTCCTCCTATAAAGTGGAATGATGGATAATGTAATATGTCGGTCCTAATAATTTGATTTAGATGTTTTCCTTTATATGATCAACTTAAGGAGCTTACTTGTTGACAATGGATGGCTTGTTTCAAATGAACTGTCGATTGTGGGTATTACCCTACTCTCAAGAGAACCCTTATTGTTGTTAATCAAAGGATGTCTAGGGTTAAATGGTGACTTTTATATATCACAACTCAATAACATCATAGATTATTCATTCAAGGTGTTTACTTATGTAAACGACCAATGGATTTACCTTTTCAACATTTCATGGTTAGAAGTTGATGCCTCAATATTCCCATTGTTTTTGGGTGAAGCATGTAGTGTAATATTATGATTTAAATGATGAGAATTTGATTGTTCAATGCTTTAAACGTGTAGTCTTACCCTTGGCCTCGTATGATTATGATTTATAATCACCATAATGAATTAATGGGTAACCCTAATGAGGTATAGCTTGTTATACCTAGCTGTAATATAACTAAATGATGGTAATTGGGTATGAATAGTCCTTGAATGACTAATACAATCATGGAATACTCTCTTATTGTTGTTGAAACCCTAGTATACTATAAACTTATGGTTACACCTTGATTTATGTGTGGGTTCATACGTGAGAATACTATGGAATGTGATGGTGATGCTTCACCTTATGCATCCATGATCTAATGGGGATGTCGTGAGTTAGGGTTTGGGTATGAGTGTTAATTAGTAACATTAATATAATTTATCTTGTTGAACCTAACTCTAATGCAAATAGATAAAGATGAGTATTCATGTTTAACCTTCTTATATGATGGCATGATGGTGAAATAACCTCCTTAATATGATCATAACCTTAATGTGTTAATTGATGGTTATCATAGCCACATGGTTGATACTTTATTATGCTAAACATGTGCATTATGAATATGATGAGGGTTAATCATATCTAGATTCCTTGCATGTTGATGTAATAAAGTAATATTCTTAATGCTAATATAACCCTTCTATGATGGCTATGAATAGCTCCTAGCTCACTAATGCAATATTGCTCTAATCTGGTGTATTATATGTAAGTGATGTTGTTGAGCCTTGCTATAAGGCATGGAATGATAATGATGATCTTACAGGGAATAGTATGATGGTCTTAATGACCTTTGGGCATGGTTGAGCCCTGAATGAGGTGTAATCCTCTTGTATTGATAAGGGTTGATACCATGTGATATTGTGAAAAGGATTTATATCATGTGATAGTATGATGGTCTTAATGACCTTTGGGCATGGTTGAGCCCTGAATGAGGTGTAATCCTCTTGTGTTGATAAGGGTTGATACCCAGTGATATTGTGAAAAGGATTTATATCTTGTGATAGTAAGATGACTATGTAGCCTCATGAATGGTAAGTGAATAGTATCGTGTGATGATGAGATAAGAAATTATGTTTCACACATATATATCTTTTGAAGTTGTGATATTTATATACTTGCTAAAAGTAAATCAGGGTTTGTATGTCCACTTGTTTGATGCAACCTTAATTCACCCAATCGGCATAAATAATCAAATGAAACTCTAATCATGTAGTGCCATGTGACATAGATCCATCTAAGTGTCAGAACTTTCCAGATGGTGAAATGAGTGTTCCTAAGGAAAACTCGGAGCGCATACTGATGAGTATGCAGGGTGCTTGTCATCCTGAATTCAAGTGTTTAGGGAGGATGACTGCGGTCATACCTAGCCCTTAGTTTGAGAATGGTTGAGGTCATGTCTCGGTGACTATATATGTGACGAGATTGGAGGACAACTGTGGTTGTACCTCAAATGGTAGGGTATGCGTACCCACCTCTTTTCACTAGTGATGTGAGTTGTACCAAGGACGGACTAGGCTGTTAGCAACTTGACCTTATGTGTCACTGTGGCGGACCCGTACTGACTGGGGGCGGAGAAGATATTAGGAGTCAATCTCTTCTTAGATCTTGTATGGCACTGATTGCGACTAAGCGGTGGTCAGTTGGAACTTGAGTGGCATCCTCAAATTCCTTAGGGTTTAATAAAATATGTAATACAACCATGTAGCATATTTGTTTAGGGTTATACATGACATTTCACATTGGATGATAACCCTTGTTTGTTATCTTTACATAAAAATGATGCTTACAGAAATTAAGAGATAGTAGATATACTTAGGTTGTGGATATGCTTAAGATTGTAGATGCGTACATACAGTAGCTATGCTTATGTTGATAACTATATTGCTAATGTTGATTATAATCATGATGCTATCTATCTCATGTTGTTAGCTATGTTTAGCTTGCTAGCCATGCCTTTGTAACTAGAGATACATATACTACTAATCATGCTTATCCAGATAGTTGTGCTTATGTTGTTAGCTCTTGTTATGATGTTGATATGTTCATCCTATTAGACATGCTGATGTTGTTAGCTATGCTTATGATACTAGACTTATTCATGATGTTAGAGATGCTCATGTTGCTAGACTCCTTATACTGTTAAAAGGGATATGAGAATAGTCTGGCTAATGAGGATAGTTATTATCTGCTCCTTTATGTATTTTGTTAATCATCGGTGCTATTGAGCTTATTTGTTATATATGATTAAACTGCTTAACCCGTATCATTAACTAAAAATGTTGGAATCAATAAATGTTGTTGGAGGTTATATCTCTTGCTGGGATATGGGTCTCACCCTTGTGGTTCACAAACATTTTTTTAGGTAATCAGAAGTGACAACAACAGATACGTGGTAGTAAAGAGGAGCTATAGTAATGAATCTTTCAGAAATTTGATTAGATGTCTAGTATGTCCTAGAGTCATCTCTGTACTCTCAGGTCCGGGTTGGAAAAGTTTGTATATGGTGTTTCAAATGAATCAGAATTTTGCTAGCATGTTAATGCTTGTTTGTGTAACATATACTAATATTGTTCTCATGTGTATATATGTTGTGGCTAAGGCGATATACTAATTTGTATCAAATTCTTGGCATAGTATAGATACAAGAAAGATGTTGGGCTCTTATGCAAATGTTTGGGTGTTGATGTTGAAATCGATTTTAATTTACCCATATTTTTGGGTATGTGGTTAATTGGTGATTGATTGTGTTTTATGTTTTGAGTAATCTCGTTTAGTGTAACAGGTTCTCACAAGTTAGTATCAGAGCTTTATTTTCACTGAGTCTACATGGACACTAGGATTTAGGACTAGGATGATGTCAAAATTAGGAATATGACATAAAAATATGGTGCATTATGCCTAATCTCAGTATTTGGGTGCCCTGTCCAGGTATTCAATTATTGAAGTAAAGGTAAGTATGGAAGTCTCTTAGATTGTTATCTTTCTGATTACTCTAATCAAGTAGTCATTTTGAGACAATCTAAAGAGCATAACGAATAAGAAATCATGGTGTGAATATCTCAATCCTACCTTAAAGAAGATGAGAATTGCATCATTATCTATCAAAAATTGAATGTTTGGTAACTATAAGAGAAAGATACAACACCATGAAATCTAAATCTGAATACAAATAAGGAAAAGTGGAGTTCTTGAAGATGTGATTCAAGAAGATAATAAAGTAAAAGACAGATAAGTCTATGCTTATAAAGTGATTCAAGGTATGAAATCGACATAAGATGGAGAGAACTCCAATGATAATTATTAAATGAGAAGATAAATAAGAACAATGACAAAGGAATAAGGTGGAACCTAAGTTAATCTCAGACCAACCTATGTGTGTAACAAAGTGTTAATGTAAAATAAGAATGGTGTTTGAAAGAAATTAAGGCAGATGATCCATGTTTAATGAAGAAAATGTGGAATATGATGATTTACCTATTGATAAGTGGTTGAAAAACATAATAAAATAAGAGAACATACCCAAGTGTGATAAATAGTCATCAAGGAAGGAGTAATGCGATATGTTAATCATGATGATTCCTATGCTAATGGAAAGGAACCCTAAATGAAAAGGGTAAAATGATACATAAGAAGTTGTAAATTGCATAATGAAAATAGAATTGGTTACCTTTTTGCTAGTGAACCTTGAACAATGTTGCTATGATGTGGGAAGTGTGTTTCCTTTTGTGTATTTCCTTTCTAGGTCACAACTTTCAAGTGGATCATTTCCACTTGGTATGTGTTGGATTCATTGTAAACATGAAGGTGGATAACTTATTATAGCATAAGGTTGTTTGGACTATGGTTCCAAGATCATAAAGTTTGTGATGATTTTGCTTTTGAGCCTTCCAATAATTAGGAAGACTCCTCTTATATGTCTTGATATTTTTTATGTTGGTAAAAGTGGATGAGATAATGATGTGAGTTCCTTATAGCACATAAGGTGGATACCAAGGTAATTAATCCTAGTATCCAAGATGTATCAACAGTATGAGAAATATGTGAAGGTTGGAGATGTTTATTAAATGAACATTCCAAGTATTCCTCTCCTATAGAGAGAGAGAGAGAGTTGATGATGATCCTATAAATGTTGTTTGGAAGAAAAATGAAAGTGACTCTATAATGTTGTGTATGGTCTAGTGATAGCTGGGCAAGACCACAATCAAGGATAGATGGTTTGTTGATACAATACATATAATTTTAGGATGATAGTTAGAATTTAAAGTTGAAAGTTACTATTATATTTGTACATGTGGCACAATAAGTTTTTATGTTCCATATTTGTAAATGTCTTCTTATGTGGGGGTTTTTGTGCTGACCCAAGATAAGATATGTATGAATTATAAGAGAAGAACATGACCTCTATAATAGCAATGTGAAATTACCATAATATGGAATTAACCATGTGTAAGATTGAGTATTACATGCATGAGAAGTGTCCATCTATGTGTACCTTGGATTTTGGGGGCGAAATCCCTATTAGGGGTTTATGGTCGTGAGACCCCTGACCTTGCTTAAAGTGTTGAACAAGCTTAATTATCATAATTTAATTCTTATAACCCTAATATAAACTTGTTATATTCTTTGAAATCATAAAACAAGCTTAACTTTCAAATTTGGTCCAATTTGGACATTGTTTGAGGAAGTTATGCAATTTTATGCACATTTTGGACTTTTCTTCAATTTACCCAATTGAGAGATTTTCTTTGCAATTTATCACTTGAATTATGTTCCCTGGATATTATATCATAATTCTTTAGCTTATTGAGCCATGGGGCACCTATTTAAACCTTGGTTTGAAGGTGTTTTCCTCAAGGGTATTTTAGGATTTACCCCTTCATGGATGAGCTACCTTTAGTAGCTATCAACTAATGAATTATCTGTTTTGCTTGAAAATTCAAGAAATGAGGGATAAGCATGTCTATATGGACGTTGGGAGAGCTTCTTGTGTGTGTTCTTGTATATTCTTAATAGTTTAATGCCATGGACACTTGGAAAGATACTAGAACTTCAATTTTTTCTTTTTCTTTATCTTAAAGTTTCATATACTTATTCCTAAGCACCCAAACGAGCCATTTTCTCTCTAGAACTTCCCTCCTTATATGAACGTCATTCTCCCTCTATGCTTCTATGAATTTTCTGTCCAAGGAAGAAGAAAAAGGGGATTTTCTTAGAAAAAAATCTAGGGTTGCGATTGACTTCCTTTTAGGGTTTAAAAGGATTCCTTCTAGTGATCTTAACCTAAAAGAGTAAGAATCCCCTTCTTTCCTCCATTTATTTCTTTTTTATCCTTCCTCCTACCTTTCTCCAGGTCATAACCTTGTTGTTCCATGGTAGAAATTGCTCTAAATCTCTAAAATCCTACCTTTCTTGCTCCTTATGCTTAGGGTTTGCTCATTTGATGAAGAAAGGTGCTAGATGGACGAGTTCACAGCTTATGCTTGAATTTTCCACCCTACCTGCTCGTGTTTTCTTATGTGTGGAAGTTTATATTCTAATTATAGGTAAGTTTTATAACTTGCCCCACGTTTATTGCTTACCATAAGCTTGCTAGCTCATGTTCTTGCTTGAAAATGATGATCGATGCACTAAAAAGCTATGCTTGACTTGGATTTTGATTTTTTATAATGTTCCCTATTCTGATTTGAGTTCTAGATAATGTGTACGTTATTCCTAAGGTGTAATATGACTTGGATCAGGTTGGTTTGACAACCTATGGTGCTAATCACCTATCAACCAATGGTCAATTTTAGGGTTTAAAGTTGATTTCTTCTATAAACACATGACTCGATGGTGGTACCATTACAACAACCGATGGTGTTGTCTTCATGACAACTGATGGTAGTGACCAAGGGTGTCAACTTATGTTCACCCCTTAGGTCAGGTGTTGGCTTAACTAGAAGCCTAGTGATTAACAACTAAGTACCCTAATGATGCTATCAATCAATGGTGATATTAGTTTGATATTTGATGTTGATTAATGAATATAGTGCCTATCTAACAACCTATGGTGACTTAATAGTCACTAATGGTGGTGGATCAGGTCTCCAATACCTATGGTGAGTTAATAATATAGTTTTAGCATCAATTAAGCCTTATACTAATGGTTTCTTGGGTCACTTGATGCAATGATCACCTAAACTGTAATTGATGGTTTTAACATATGAACTTGACCCAATGGTCAGAATCTAATGTTTATTCCTACAATAAAGTGGAATTATGGATAATGTAATATGTTGGTCCTAATAATGTGATTTATATGTTTTCCTTTATATGATCAACTTAAGGAGCTTACTTGTTGACAATGGATGGCTTGTTTTAAATGAACAGTCGATTGTGGGTTTTACCCTACCCTCAACAGAACCCTTATTGTTGTTAATCAAAGGATGTCTAGGGTTAAATGGTGACTTTTATAGATCACAACTCAATAACATCATATATGATTCATTCAAGGTGTTTACTTATGTAAAAGACCAATGGATTTACCTTTTCAACATTTCATGTTAGAAGTTGATGCCTCAATATTCCCATTATTTTTTGGTGAAGCGTGTACTGTAATGTTATGATTCAAATGATGAGAATTTGATGGTTCAATTCCTTAAACTTGTAGTCTTACCCTTACCCTCGTATGATTATGATTTATAATCACCATAATGAATAAATGGGTAACCCTAATGAGGTATAGCTTGTTATACCTAGCTTTAATATAACTAAATGATGGTAATTGGGTATGAATAGTCCTTGAATGACTAATACAATCATGGAGTACTCTCTTATTGTTGTTGAAACCCTAGTATGATATAAATCGATGGTTACACCTTGATTTATGTGTGGGTTCATACTTGAGAATATAATGGAATGTGATGGTGATGCTTCACCTTATGCATCCATGATCTAATGGGGATGTCGTGAGTTAGGGTTTGGGTATGAGTGTTAATTAGTAACATTAATATAATTTATCTTGTTGAACCTAACTCTAATGCAAATAGATAAAGATGAGTATTCATGTTTAACCTTCTTATATGATGGCATGATGGTGAAATAACCTCTTTAATATGATCATTACCTTAATGTGTTAATTGATGGTTATCATAGCCACATGGTTGATACTTTCTTATGCTAAACATGTGCATTATGAATATGATGAGGGTTAATTATATCTAGATTCCTTGCATGTTGATGTAATAAAGGAATATTCTTAATGATAATATAACCCTTCTATGATGGTTTATGAATATCTCCTAGCTCACTAATGCAATATTGTGCTGATCCGGTGTATTATATGTAAGTGATGTTGTTGAGCCTTGCTATAAGGCATGGAATGATAATGATGATCTTGCAGGAAATAGTATGATGGTCTTAATGACCTTTGGGCATGGTTGAGCCCTGAATGAGGTGTAATCATGTTGTGTTGATAAGGTTTGATACCCTATGATATTGTGAAAAGTATTTATATCCTATGATAGTATGATGGTATTAATGACCTTTGGGGATGGTTGAGCCCTGAATGAGGTGTAATCCTCTTGTGTTGATAAGGGTTGATACCCTGTGATATTATGAAAAGGATTTATATCTTGTGATAGTATGATGACTAGTGTAGCCTCATGAATGGTAAGTGAATAGTACCATGTAATTATGAGATGAGAAATTATGTTTCACAAGTTTTATATCTTTTGAAGTTGTGATATTTATATGCTTGCTAGAAGTGAATTAGGGTTTGTATGTCCACTTTTTTGATTCAACCTTAATTCACCCATTTGACATAACTAATCAAGTGAAACTCTAATCATGTAGTGCCATGTGCCATAGATCCATCTGAGTGTCAGAACTTGCCAGATGTGAAACGAATATTCCTATGGGAAACTCAGAGTGCATACATATGTGTATGCGGGGTGCTTGGCATCCTGAATTCAAGTGTTTAGGGAGGATGACTACGGTCATACCTAGCCCTTAGTTTGAGAACGGTTGTGGTCGTGTCTCGGGGATTATATATGTGACGAGATTGGAGGACAATTGTGGTTGTACCTCAGATGGTAGTCTCCTTTTACTAGTGTCATGACTTGTACTAAGGACGGACTAGGTTGGTAGCAGTTTAACCTTATGTGTCGTTGTGACGGACCCGTACTGACCGGGGGTGGAGAAGATCTTAGGATTTTGGCTCTTCCTAGATCTTGTATGGCATTGATTGCGACCAAGCAGTGGTCAGTTGGAACTTGAGTGGTATCCTCAAATTCCTCAGGGTTTGATAAAAGATGTAATACAGCCATGTAGCATATTTGTTTAGGGTTATACATGATGTTTCACATTGGATGATAACCCTTATTTGTTATCTTTACATAAAGATGATGCTTAGTATAATTAAGAGATAGTAAATATACTTAGGTTGTGGATATGCTTAAGATTGTAGATGCGTACATACAACAGTTATGCTTATGTTGATAACTATACTACTAATGTTGATTATAATCATGATGCTATCTATCTCATGTTGTTAGTTATGTCTAGCATGCTAGCCATGCCTTTGTAACTAGAGATGCATATACTACTAATCATGCTTATCCAGATAGTTGTGCTTATATTGTTAGCTCTTCTTATGATGTTGATATGTTCAACATGTTAGACATGATGATGTTGTTAGCTATGATTATGATACTAGACTTATTCATGATGTTAGAAATGCTCATGGTGCTACACTCCTTATACTATTAAAAGGGATATGAGAATAGTCTGGATAATGAGGATAGTTATTATCTGCTCCTTTATGTGTTTTGTTAATCATCAATGCTATTGAGCTTATTTGTTATATATGATTAAATTTCTTAAACTGTCTCATTACCTAAAAATGTTGGAATCAATCAATGTTGTTGGAGGTTATATCTCTTGCTGGGACATGGGTCTCACCCTTGTGGTTCGTCACATTTTCTTAAGGTAATCAGAAGTGACGACAACAGAACGGTGGAAGTAAAGAGGAGCTATAGTAATGAATCTTTGAGAAATTCGATTAGATGTCTAGTGTGTCCTAGAGTCATCCCTGTACTCTCAGGTCAGAGCTGGAAAATTTTGTATATAGTGTTTCATACAAATTGAAATTTTGCTAGCATGTTAATGCTTGTTTGTGTGACATATACTAATATTGTTCTCCTGTGTATATATGTTGTGGCTAAGGTGATAGACTAATTTGTATCAAATTATTGGCATAGTATGGATACAAGAAAGATGTTGGGCTCTTATGCAAATGTTTTTGAGCGAGTGTTGATGTTGAAATCAGTTTTAATTTACCCATATTTTTGGTATGTGGTTAATTGGTGATTGATTGTGTTTTATGTTTTGAGTAATCTCATTTAGTGTAACGGGTTCTCACAACTTTGACCTCAAAGACATCTACATCCACTCTCCTATAAAAACTCCCACTTGCTAGAGCTATCTGTCACTAGTAGAAACCATTTGTTTTACCACTAGCATGTAACATACTCGATTCCAGGCACATAAGCTAATCCTTGATTCTTTTAGGCCCCTATTTTATTATGTGGATATCCAATCTCCCTTTCGTCCTTTTCAGTTAACTACCTTTAAATATCTATATTTCACTGAGTTAGCATAGACCAAACCATATTAGGATCTCATAATCCTAATCGGCTCATTAGTATCCCATGGACATGAAATCTTAGGATGAAGTAACCCTAATAATGTATTTATGGACAATCAGTAAATAATGATAATAAACTATAATCTTGACCATAATTGAATATCCTATTACGGCCCTAAGATATGAAAGTGTGGGAAGTGGAGACATCATATGATGATTCACCAAATTTAACCATCAGGTTAAGTTTAATATATTAATTAAATGATTAGTGTATAACAAGGATATACACTAATAACCTCAAAATGCAAATCTAAATCCAGATTCGTATTCCTCACACCATGTTTACCCTAGGTGTAAATTTTTATATTAACTGGACTTAATTTGCCCCTTTAAATTAATTTAAGAAAGAAACATATAGTTTGAACAAAGTTAATTGAGAAAAATAAATCAATGAAATTGCCTATATCAGCTAGGTCCATTCTAATTAGGTGTAGCATACTCATTGTCACACTTTGGGCGGGGTACACATGATTTTTTTAGCAATGCTTGGACTCAGTGAGGCTGTAGGATCGGGATCGGAGGGTCAGACTCCATCTCCTACCTCCCGATCCCCCCACTAGCGCTGCGGTCAGAAGAGCTCCCTCGGCTGACTAGTTCTTCTGTTGTTCCTCCCTTTTCTCACCATCATTCCTCGCATTTTCTTCAGTAACAGACTCTAAACTCTCCCCCGAGTCCAACGAGCTATCTCACTCCCCTTGCGGAGTCCTAATACAAAAATGCCCATTTTAGGCCCGAGCAGCCGTCGCTGCTCTTTTCCCCTCCCTCTTAACTTCTCATTTCGGGTCCTCCTCTCGATCGCTCTTAGTTTAGAAGTCGACCTCGACGACTTGCCTACGATTTCCCGCAATCAATTCAGTGTGTGGGCACGTGGAGAGATTGGACGGCGGTCGTCTCCCCCAGAGCAAAATCTTGAAGCTCTGGCAACTGGAACAACCTCAGTTCGATTCCTCATGAGGTAACCATCTAGGACCCATCGTTCTTTCCTTTGGTGCGTTCGTATTACCGTGGTTCAGTCTCATTCGCTGGGTCGACTAGCACCACCCGTCTCCCCTATTTTGTCGCACCGTCGAGAAGGATTCCGCAGGTCCTTATCTTCTGTAACCCAGCCAAACTCATTGCGGGTGATTGGCATACCAACTAACTTCAATGCATCGATGATGTATATGGACCCCCTTATGATTCTCATTTTGGGCTCCCTACGTTGTCGTCTCCAGGCTACGTTTCCAACTGAGCAAAACACAGACCTCCTAGCATGACCAGACTTCCCCCTATTTGTTTTGTTCCTCAACAGTTGAGTAACTCGAGAGCTTTGTAACGATGCTCGAGATCATCACGATCCTCCCCAACCTATATCCCTGTTGTACCTAGGGGTTTCTACTGTTGTTTTTCTTCTTCTTCTTCGGTTGTCCGATGCGGCTGGTGCTTTCACCGATCTCAAACAGCTCAGTACTTGAGCTAGCACTCATTGCATTTTGTATGAGGAGACAAAGACGGGAAAAGGTCCCTTGCTCACAGAGAGGGTTGTTTCGAGTACCCCTCTCTAGGTCTCGAGCTACTGTAGGAGGTCCATGGTGCCAGATACAGGGAAAGTGATTCCCTGGGGTGAAAGCCCAATCTCGCCTATGGTGCCTGCTACTTTTATGTCACACCTATGAGGGCAACATAGGAATTTCAAATTGTGTTTGACTTTGTTGACCCCAAAATAGCATGCTCCGGATATCTATATAGTCATGTGACATATCGTTTAATTCGCTTTTCCCTTTAGGGGAAAATTCATCTTTTCACAATCGATTTTCATATTCTCATGAAATTGCTTAGTCTTGTAAAATTCATAAGTAATTATTGGGTTATCCAAATAATACATATAAATATGTTTTTGAAATTAGAAAAATATGACTGATTTATTGGGATAGGTTTCACACCCAGATTTGCAACCTAATGTAGGGTCGATTTCTAAGTAAAAGATTTAATGCATATTATATTAATCGAATGCACACATATTATGACTAGGTTGAGACAACCCTGACCCTGAACTTAGGAGGTGTTATCGAATATCTAGGTCTGATCATAAGGTATGTACATCCTCTATTTTATTTTGGGCATTATTTGATTAAATCCATATACATTTTAATGAGGCATCTCTTGAACTGTTATTTCTCTTGGAAATCTATTATTCTTGGACATTTATAACTCCTGTTATGAATCTCTTTTACTGTTGTGATTATTAATTTGACATGATTATGGGTCTTTAAGCCCCTCCTGCCTTGTTGACTTTTTGGTTTGATATTGACTAAAATGATAGTCTTGCCACTCTATTATAGCATGCTGCGTCTTTGACTAGATTATCTAGAATAGTGGTACTTATGTACAACCATACTTATATAGGGTGTGCGTATTCTGCCCGGGGTGTGCGTTTCCACCCTTATTTACTTTTAGGCCATGATCTTATAGTGTTGTGGCCATGTTTTAGGTATATTTAGTCTACATTGTTATGCATGCAAATATTTGTTGTATTAATATGAATCTATGGATGATTGTTATGGCAAGACGCTCTTTTATTATCATGTTTGTAATCTGAAATTTTATATGCCTCATTTCTTTTGTTACTTTTCTCTTGAACATACCTAATTGCAATTAGCCCCCTTTTCTTGTGGGAACATCTCTTTTTGTACTTTTAACCCTATATAATGCCCAAAGTGTTTTATATATGTACATACTCAGCCTTTGTTGACCTCTTTGTTGTTTCATATGTTCTTGGTGATGTTCCCTTCCACCTAGGTTTAGGTACATTGGAAGACAAGAGCTCAAAAAGATCACTAACACAACATGAAATTAAGGATAACTTGGAATGGCTGGGTTACCCTCTGCTATTGTCTTAGTTGTGCTTAGTTCAAGTTTTTGTAAAATCACCTATTATGGTGAGGAACAATTGTATAAATGAATCATGAAGTGACTTTGTAATAGTTTTGATTCCGCTGCTTTATTATTACATGGCTCTTGTATTATATCATTTTGAGTGGATCCCCTTTCGGGTCCCACTCTTTACAAAATGGTATCAGAGCCAAAAGCAGTCGGTAACTTGACTATTTCAAGTTATCCTACATTGTTCCTTAATTAGGTGCATAGGAGACCTTTTAGAGGTTATTGTCTGACCTATTTCTTTGTAGTGGTTTACCAATTAGTATTTCAATCCTTTCAAAATTTGGTCAATACGTCCTCCTTACAACACATCGGTTGTTGAAGCATAGTACTTGACAAATCTAGACTACCCTACCCTCTCTATGGGGGTGTAATGAAACTACACTGGAATTGGCCTTTCTAGTGACATATCCCCTATTTTATGGGAGGTTATCTAGAATACATTATGTGTAGGTTGACTTGGACATTCATAGCTCGGTGTGATCCTAGTTATCACATTTGACCCCTTTTATTTGACGTTGATCTAGCATGCCCCGCATATATTCACTTCGTTACTAAGCATGCATGAATGTAAAATACAAAATCCTAAATCAAGATTAGGGTTAAGATTCCTTTGATGTTAAGTTTTGTCCTAAACTATATCAATTTTAGTTATAGCATACCTTGTCCTCAATGTGAGTATATTAGGATAGCTTTGCCCTGATGCCATCCCCTCAAGGGCTAAATTCCACCCTCCTTGGGATTGTTATTCTTGTGTATTGGAATTTATTGATGGAGCTAAATGATTTAGTAGGCATACTTAAATTATCACCTCTCTCAGAGTACTTGGTTTACCTAGTGATTGAGATGGGTATCTGGACTATATAGGTAACCTTATCATGTAAAGGAACTACGGTGGCGAAAACCCTAAATTACTACCTATCATGTTGGGTAATATCATGTTTTGTTTAGGACTTGGGATGAGGTAGTGGGGATTATGAGTAAGAATGACGTGGGATATAGTGGATATCATGCTTGGGTAGGTTTTGAGTGATTATTGGCTATGATAAATATACTCCCTTCTCTCTCTCATTGCTTGCATATTAAAGAATTCTCACATGACTCTTTTAAGTGATAGGAGGATCAGACCTCTTTGTAGAAGGAAGTGGTTATAGGATAGTAATGTGTGTGTCAGGTTGTGGTAGGTATCTGACTTGGTTCTCGGATCGATTTTTGGCGCCAACTTTGCATCTTCATCGCCAGTCCTTTATCGCTAAAAACTTATTTTCATTATTAAATTATATGTATAAAAGATTTATTTTCCTTTTTATGATCTCATCGATGATTTTCAGAACCAAGTCACCACCACAAGTAAGTTGAGTAGTAGAGAAGCTCTTTAGTGAAGTACCCTTAGTTGACATGTTCAACCCTAATACCCTAGGTCTAAGACTGACATAGCTAGTTTTAAATATATATAAGACCTAAAGGATCCACCCTTTTTCCCCTCTAGGCTATGCCCCAAGTTATAGTATAAGCCTTTTAAGGGGTGGAGTTCCCGTATGATCTAGTTAATAGGTATAATCAGGATTAATAATAGCTACAATAAGTAAAACTTGGATAACTCCTAGTAATAATGTCAAACACATGTAGAGGCTACCAAACCGGGAATTCCAGAGGAGCCTTGCTAATCATACCATCCTACATGTTACTTTGATGATTAAAATAGATCTTAAAATTTTATCTTGAGTTATCCTTAAAGGGTGTATTTAAGCCAGATAGGGGTAAAAGTAACATTTCACTTAAAGCTCAAATTAATATCCTATACCCCAGATTGCTAATAATTAAGTGGTGAGGATGACTATACAGTATAGGCTAGGGTGAACATACTAAGTATGATGAAATTTCTGAACATTTCCATTTGACCATGATAAATAGTAGTGATAGGGGAATTGACTACACATCAATCAAAACATGTCTAATGTAATGCGTAAAGTTAGTTGATGAATGAGAAATTCAATAAGTTGCATACAACACACTATAGTGCTCAATTATGAATGAGAAAGTCTATTGAAAACAAAACCCTAAACTTACACCCCAACCCTCATGCGCCTATTAAAGTATATGTGTTGTCTTAGTCATGTAACACATCATAATTTGACCTTTATAAAATCTATAAATAAATTCAATTTAATATATAACCCTAATACTGGTAGGAAGCAAAACATATGTGCATGTCTTACATAAAGTGACTATTATAAATAATATTAATGATATGTTGATGATGGTAGTGATGATGATGTTGTTGTTGATGATGATGATGAGGATGATGATGATGATAATGTTGATAATGATGAGGAGGAGTAGGTGATAATGTCGGTGATATTGATAATGAGGATGGTGAATAGATGATAATGATGATGTTGTTATTTTGATGATGATGATAACAAGAGAAATTGTGTGGATCATGATCAAAGAATGGCAAAACTATGATATCATTGTAGGTAGCCCTTGGATACAAAATTGGTGGACATAATCCTAGGTCTTTTTGTAACTTTTCTAGCCCAACATCTACCATAATCAAATTAATGGATGCATGACACATGGAGACATATAGTTTCACCTTGAGAGTAGACCATAAGTGTGACATGAGTAGTATGGTATGACCCCCTACATTAAGTACACTAGAAATTTATAACTTGGTTAAAAGTATAACTTAGCATACCATATCATAAGTGGATAGATTTCGGGGACGAAATCCTCTTTAAGGGGTGGAGTGTTGTAACATACTCGATTCCAGGCACATAAGCTAATCCTTGATTCTTTTAGGCCCCTATTTTATTATGTGGATATCCAATCTCCCTTTCATCCTTTTCAGTTAACTACCTTTAAATATCTATATTTCACTGAGTTAGCATAGACCAAACCATATTAGGATCTCATAATCCTAATCGGCTCATTAGTATCCCATGGACATGAAATCTTAGGATGAAGTAACCCTAATAATGTATTTATGGACAATCAGTAAATAATGATAATAAACTATAATCTTGGCCATAATTGAATATCCTATTAAGGCCCTAAGATATGAAAGTACGGGAAGTGGAGACATCATATGATGATTCACCAAATTTAACCATCAGGTTAAGTTTAATATATTAATTAAATGATTAGTGTATAACAAGGAAGATATAAACTAATAACCTCAAAATGCAAATCTAAATCCAGATTCATATTCCTCACACCATGTTTACCCTAGGTGTAAATTTTTATATTAACTGGACTTAATTTGCCCCTTTAAATTAATTTAAGAAAGAAACATATAGTTTGAACAAAGTTAATTGAGAAAAATAAATCAATGAAATTGCCTATATCAGCTAGGTCCATTCTAATTAGGCATAGCACACTCATTGTCACGCTTTGGGCGGGGTACACATGATTTTTTTTAGCAATGCTTGGACTCAGCGAGGCTGTAGGATCATGATCGGAGGGTCAGACTCCATCTCCTACCTCCTGATCCCCCCGCTAGCGCCGCGGTCAGAAGAGCTCCCTCGGCTGACTAGTTCTTCTATCGTTCCTCCTTTTTCTCACCATCATTCCTCACGTTTTCTTCGGCAACAGACTCTAAACTCTCCCCCGAGTCCAACGAGCTATCTCACTCCCCTTGCGGAGTCCTAATACAAAAATGCCCATTTTAGGCCCGAGTAGCCGTCGTTGTTCTTTTCCCCTCCCTCTTAACTTCTCGTTTCGGGTCCTCCTCTCGATCGCTCTTGGTTCAGAAGTCGACCTCGGCGACTTGCCTATGATTTCCTGCAATCAATTCAGTGCGTGGGCATGTGGAGAGCTCGGATGACGATCGTCTCCCCCAGAGCAAAAGCTTGAAGCTCTAGCAACTAGAGCAACCTCCGTTCGATTCCTCATGAGGTAACCATCTAGGACCCTCATTCTTTCCTTTGGTGCGTTCGTATTACCGTGGTTCAGCCTCATTCGCTGGGTCGACTAGCACCACCAGTCTCCCCTATTTTGCCGCACCGTCGAGAAGGATTCCGCAGGTCCTTATCTTCTGTAACCCAGCCAAACTCATTGCGGGTGATTGGCATACCAACTAACTTCAATGCACCGATGATGTATATGGACCCCCTTGTGATTCTCGTTTTGGGCTCCCTATGTCGTCATCTCCAGGCTACATTTCCAACTGAGCAAAACACAGACCTCCTAGCACGACCAGACTTCCCCCTATTTGTTTTGTTCCTCAACAGTTGAGTAACTCGAGAGCTTTGTAATGATGCTCGAGATCATCACGATCCTCCCCAACCTATATCCCTATTGTACCTAGGGGTTTCTACCGGTGTTTTTCTTCTTCTTCTTCAGTTGTCCGATGCGGCTGGCGCTTTCACCAATCTCGACTAGCTCAATACTTGAGCTAGCACTCATTGTGTTCTGTATGAGGAGACAAAGACGGGAAAAGGTCCCTTGCTCATAGAGAGGGCTGTTTCGAGTACCCCTCTCTAGGTCTCGAGCTGCTGCAGGAGGTCCATGGCGCCAGATACAGGGAAAGTGATTCCCTGGGGTGAAAGCCCAATCTCGCCTATGGTGCCTACTACTTTTATGTCACACCTATGAGGGAAACATAGGAATTTCAAATTGTGTTTGACTTTGGTGACCCCAAAATAGCATGCTCCGGATATCTATATAGTCATGTGACATCTCGTTTAATTCACTTTTCCCTTCAGTGGCAAATTCATCTTTTCACAATCGATTTTCATATTCTCGTGAAATTGCTTAGTCTTGTAAAATTCATAAGTAATTATTGGCTTATCCAAATAATACATATAAATATGTTTTTGAAATCAGAAAAATATGACTGATTTATTGGGATAGGTTTCACGCCCAGATTTGCGACCTAATGTAGGGTCAATTTCTAAGTAAAAGATTTAATGCATATTATATTAATCGAATGCACACATATTATGACTAGGTTGAGACAACCCTGACCCTGAACTTAGGATGTGTTATCGAATATCTAGGTCTGATCATAAGGTATGTACATCCTCTATTTTATTTTGGGCATTATTTGACTAAATCCATATACATTTTAATGAGGCGTCTCTTGAACTGTTATTTCTCTTGGAAATCTATTATTCTTGGACATTTATAACTCATGTTATGAATCTCTTTTACTGCTGTGATTATTAATTTGACATGATTATGGGTCTTTAGGCCCCTCCTGCCTTGTTGCCTTTTTGGTTTGATATTGACTAAAATGATAGTCTTGCCACTCTATTATAGCATGCTGCGTGTTTGACTAGATTATCTAGAATAGTGGTACTTATGTGCAACCATACTTATATAGGGCGTGCGTATTCCGCCCAGGGTGTGCGTTTCCACCCTTGTTTACTTTTAGGCCATGATCCTATGGTGTTATGGCCCTGTTTTAGGTATATTTAGTCTACATTATTATGCATGTAAATATTTTTTGTATTAATATGAATCTGTAGATGATTGTTATGTCAAGACACTCTTTTATTATCATGTTTATAATCTGAAATTTTATATGCCTCATTTCTTTTGTTACTTTTCTCTTGAACATACCTAATTGCAATTAGCCCCCTTTTCTTGTGGGAACATCTCTCTTTGTAGTTTTAACCCTATATAATGCCCAAAGTGTTTTATATATGTACATACTCAGCCTTTGCTGACCTCTTTGTTGTTTCCTATGTTCTGGGTGATGTTCCCTTCCACCCATGTTTAGGTACATTGGAAGACAAGAACTCAAAAAGATCACTAACACGACATGAAATTAAGGATAGCTTGGAATGGCTGGGTTACCCTCTGCTACTGGCTTAGTTGTGCTTAGTTCAAGTTTTTGTAAAATCACCTATTATGGTGAGGAATAATTGTATAAATAAATCATGAAGTGACTTTGTAATAGTTTTGATTCTGCTGCTTTATTATTACATGGATCTTGTATTATATCATTTTGATTGGATCCCCTTTCGGGTCCCACTCTTTACATAGCATGTAACCAATTGCAGGGTAACAAATTCAGTGGCTTTACTTCCTTTGCTCAAAAGGGGCTCCTGCTTAGGCGGATCGTATGTGTAGGGTAGAGTTGAGACAGAGAAGAAAACATAAATGTGGCGATGGGAAAAAGAAGTATTATAATCTTTACACAGTTGTCCTTGTTAGTTGAAAGAAGGTAGCTTGTGCATTGCCTTCATCGTCTTCCTCATCGTACCATCATGCTCAATTGCCACAGCCAAGGGTCACTGGATTTGAATGGAACTGTTGCCTGGGGGACGGAAGTGCAGGGCGTTGATGTTGAATAGTCATCCATCTTCGCGTATTAGGTACCATTATGGAGAAATGGATAAGTGGATGGTTAGGGCCAAGCTAGGGGTCCAGGGTTTGTTACAGAAACATTTGAACATATTAGTTAGTTTTATAAATTTTACTAAATGAGTTTTTCTGTCCGCATGATTGTCGTTGTTGAATTTTGGAAATGTCACTAATTTAACTTCCATTTAGGATATTGATCGTAAGTTATTTGATGGCATTTAAATTATAAATGCCCATAAAGGTAAGTGTATAGTGACATTTTAAGGAAATGCATGAATATGAAAAGCCACTATAGGACACGTTTGGTGTAGTGGATGATAAAAAAGGAGTGACTGGGTGAGAGATGTGTTTGATGTAGGGCTCTAGAGGGGGTGAATAGAGCTTCAAAAATTCTCACAAGAATAGTTAGACCTTCAAATTATATCAATTGAAACCAAATTCTTAAGAACAATTTAAAGTCCTATCTAAGAAAGCATATCAAGGATGAGAGAGATTGAAACATACACTTGGATAAGGTGGTTAGAGTGGTTCCAATCTCCAAACTAGGAGATCATCAATCCACTACCTAGAGAGGTCAACCTCTAGGACTTTGCAACCCATGTATACTTATATTAAATCATAAGAGACACAAGGAAACCACCATACATCCAAGGGCTTACCTATTCAAGACAAGAGTATTTTACCTACACAAGGACTTACCTACTTGATCAAGATGTTTTCAGCCTTCACCAAGGACTTACCCACACTTGCATCAAGTCTTTGTCCTTGAAGGAATTACCCACTCTTCTTTAATCTTCACCTTGCCCTTCTCCTTCACCTGGAGAAGATCTTCACTCCTTCAACCTTGAAGAAGAACAAAAACTTCACCTTCACTTGAAGAAACTCACTTTAACATTTGCTTTTTAAGAAAGGGGGTTGGGAAGATGGAAGGAATGAGAGATTTACAAGATAGCATGGAGGTAGCTCTATCAAAACATGCCTAACTCACTCATAATCACGAAATGCTTTGTAAATGAGAGAGAGAAAGGGGCTCAAAGGGTTGCCACACACTCAACAATAGTAAGGACCAAGGATAGCATGAATGAGCAAACTTGGAATGAACTTCTAGGGATCCTATTTATAGTTGGGGGTGTTCCTTTGAGTGTGGGATAACTTAAGAATGAAAAATAATCGTTTTAAAACTTGTAACATGTTTATTTTCATTTACAACAACTCTCCAATGGTTAGAATTACTTTTTTTAGAATTTTTCATACAATACATTCAGTCAAGTTTCAATAAAGATAAATTGACCGATCCACTAATCGACGAAGCTAATTTTAAAAATATAGGTCGAGTTTGTTTTGGAAAACTCAACCAATGAGTCAAAATTAGTTTTGGTCAGTAAATCAGTCGGTCGAGTTCTGTGATTGTGCAACTCAACCGATTGACCCATTTCCAAAAATCCATCGTTGATCGGTCAAGATTCCAACTCGACCGACAAAGTTGTTGTGACAAATTTTTCAAAATAGTTTTAGAGTGACTAAATGTTGGAACTAAGTGTCCCTAATTTTTTCTCATATTAGTTACAAGTCATATCATCAATACAAGTGATTACAAAAATATTCTAAGGTAGTTTGGAGTGACTTTCCAAATTGCACACTTGCATTGCATTTGACTTGAACTTAGACAAGCTAGGGCTTGTGTAATTTGATCCTTTTCATGTACCTAAAGCCTGAAATCAATCTTAAACAAACATATTAGATACATATGAATGGAATGATTAAGTCATTATCAAAATATGGATAATGTATAGCTCTCAAGTCAACATTCTCCCCCTTTTTGACAATGACAAACCATTCCTCAATCATATTGAAAATGATATGTAAAGTTATACCTTAACCTTGCGAATTGCAAGGGGATTTAGAATTTTAACAATTTGAATTGATCCCCCTCAATTCATTCTCACTCTAACCTGCATAGTTAGTCCTTCTACACAAGGCAATATAACATGTATATACTATATGGTCCTTTAGCAAGTCACATGATAAAGCATATATTGAATAAGTAAAGGATCACATAGGCAATAAAAGCAATATGGTTGAGCTTCAAAACATTGAAATTCTCTCCCCCTTTTGGAATTATCAAAAAGGAAGAGGGGTAGAAGAACACACAAAAAATAGGTCTTCTCCAAGCACAACTAAAACATACATCCACAACATAAAAACATGCAACCTCAAAGCACACACCAAACAGAGATGAGAGAGAGACAAGCAATCTAAGTCATAATAAAAAATATGGGAAACATGGCACCAACTCATGGGATATAGTCAATCAAAGAGTAAGTGTACATATGATTAAGATTACAGCCTTGAAATCATGTCCTCAAAATAACTACAAGCCAAAATGATGAAAATAACATGATGATAGAAATAGTACATCTCAGATAACGTGCCCAAATGTTTTAGTACAAAATAGTCTAGAAAGATATATATGATCAGTACCTAAATACTAGAAAATAAAACATCTAAATGTATAGGCTATCTAAGTCCATAGGGTCATCATCATCCACATCAACATCATCATCAGAAGCTTCGGGCTCGTAGTCATCATCTCCATCTGAAGGCACAACAGAGATAGCAGCTTCACCTTCAGCACTAGATGAAATAGTGGAGCCATCATCAAGGCCATCTGAACCATCTGAGCCATCATCCTTAGATGCCTCCTCATCATTAGCAGCAATGTTATGACCTCATCTCAGCTTAATTGGTAAACTAGGATTTACCTGGATGATTATATGCTTAATTGGATTGATCATTGCTTAAATCTAATTAATGATGATGATTCAATTATGATGTTTTAAACCTAATAAGAACGTTAAGTGTTCTATTGTTTGATAAATTAGGGTTTGAGAAATATAAACCCTAGTTGGCTGAAATTAGGGTTTTGATGGTACATGAGTATGTAATTTGATCAGGATAGTAGTGTGGTAAATGATTTTTAATATTTTTTACAAATTTTATATTTAATTGAATTTTGGATATGATATGGAAAACTTAATAATTCATATTGGAAAAATATTTCAGAATATTTGAGTGTTCTTTGAATGTGGTTCTTGGTCAAACTATACTTCGACCAAAATGTTGATAGAGTGCTTTTCAGTAGTGTAGTGTTTTATTTTTAATTATTTATTTGTAACTACAAATGATCTAAAATTTTAACTGGAGATATGAAAATAAATAATAAACAACATGTAAAATTTTCATAATTTTTGGATGCGTTTAGACCTTATCAGTAGACGAATTACAGTAACTGACATTTCTATAGAATTCTACATAGAAGTTCACTATTCGATTTTTTATTATTTAATTAAAGCTTAGAATGATCTAAAATTTTAAATGAAGCTTTGTAACTCAATTATACACAACATGATAAATTATAATAATTTTTGGAGAAGTTTTGATCTCTGAAATACATGAATTCACGGAAACCTTTTTATGACAGAATAATCTGCTAAAATAAGAAAAAATTTAGTGAGGGGTCAATGTGCAATTAACCCAAGCAGCTCAATTTCTCTATATGGTCAACTAATGCAGGGGTTTTGAGTCATTTTTATAGACTAATTTTTCATACGTTTTATGTGTATTTTGATCATATTTGTGATTAATATTGCATGATTCACTACCTTTAGTCTATAATCTCATTTTGCATCAAATTTACCTTATTTCATCTTATTCTGTATAAAAGATCATATTTGTTGGATTTGATTGGTTTTCTTCTCTTCATTTCAGGTAATTTGGATATTTGAATACATCGATACCATCGATGTATGGTTGATACCATCGACCTGGTCACAATGCATTGCCGGAGAAGAGCAACCAGAAGTCAATACCATCGATGGAACTGTCGATGGTATCGAGAGAGCGTCAGTGAGCCATATTTCCAGAGGTCGATACTATCGACCTAGGAGTCGATACTATCGACTTCACTTGAGAAGAGGCAGCTTAATTTTCAGATTCCAGAGAAAAGTGATGCCTAAGGCGTCGATACCATCGACACACCGTCGATGATATCGAGGCAACATCAGAGAGAACCCCAAAGAATCGCGCAAGCGCCAGTGCCTTATGTAGGTCGATACCATTGACCCGTATCGATGGTATCGACGCCGTCAGATCAGGTTTTTCTAAAGATTGTGTCTAATCGTACGATGGTAATCTTTTGGCGACCTAAAGTGGTGCATATACCTAATTACAGCGTCCCTAAGCAATCTATCACGTTCGGAGCCATTGCACAAGTCTCGAGGAGGAGAAGGAGAGAAGAACGGAGCTCAGAGCCACGCCCCAATCATTCTGAGAGCCACATAAGGAGTTTCCCACTATCGAAAGGATGTAGATTGCTCATCCTACACTGGGGAATGCCCGGATCTCCTCCATTCAGGGGTTTACATTACATCTATTCACGTTTTCCATATGTTTTCCCTTTCTCTCATCATGTCTTTCATTGAGATGAACATGCGAGGCTAATCCACTTTATCTTTAGGACCGGAAGTAGCCTGGGTAATCATTGTATGACAAGTTTTGACATAGTTATCATAATTTGTCTCTAAAATCCGTGGTATGATTTCGTTTTCTCTATTATATCATTATGATTGATCACCCTAATGATAATCTAATACCTTTAATTACTTTGAAAGAAGAATTAACGGTTAAAAAGAGACGAATATCACATTAACTAATAAATCCTTTGAACAAGGTGATGTACAGTTAATGGTGGAAACCCAGAGTGTGATCTTTATGCACCTAATTTAGGGTATAGGTTACTACTACCGTGGAACCGACTTAGATTTAGGTAGTGAATTGTATCGCGACAGTGAACAATTTTGACTACAGGCCACTACCTGGAATAGGAGATGAATTAGGATAATTGCGTAGGAATTAGTACAACGAGAACTTGCGGTGAAACCGCAATCCTAAAGATTCCATCTTTCATTGATTAAACCAACCATTTAATCGATTGTTTTGCTTTCTTTTAATTTTTTTTTCTTTTTCAATCAACTCTCAAACCATTTTAATTGGTCTAGCTGATTGCAAACAGTTAGTAGTAGCCTATCAAAAATCTGTTCCCTGAGTTCGGCTCGGGACTCACAAAGGCCTATATTACTTTGGCACGTACACTTGCGTTTTATGCACAGTAAATTCGTGTCAAGTTTTTGGCTCCGTTGTCGGGGAACGACAATTTTCGGCACTACGAGGGCTGCAAGCGGCCACTCTAGGCTACATTTTTTAATTTTAAACTCTAGAAATTAATCATATATCTTTCATAATCTGTAATCGTCTAGCACTGTACCTAATTAAATTTATTATTGTGCAGGTACTAGTGCATGGTGAGTACGCGTAGTACAGACTACGCACAGTCATCGCCGGAGGTCCCATTTTTGGGATCAGACTACGAGGAGAACGACACCCAAAATCAACTCAAGAATGAGAATTCAGATTCTGAACCTGAAGCAATGGCTGAGGAACAAACAATTTGGGAGAAGATCATGGATTCTTCCTCCTCTGTATCTAAGGGGCCAATCAAGAGGCTGGCCATCAACATTCCTAACTACAAAATTGATCCAAGGCTAATAAATTTGGTCAAATATAATGCATTCCATGGGCTGAAGAATGAAGATCCGGTGACCCACATCAGCATGTTTGTGGAAAACTACAATATGATAAAGATTGACAGGTTCCCACAAGAGACACTCTACTTGAAACTTTTTCCCAGTTCTTTAGCAGACAATGCTTGGGAATGGCTGCATAATCTGGATGACGAGTACGTTGAATCTTGGGATCATATGGTTGAGGTGTTCTTTGAGAGGTTCTTTTCGCCTGAAAAGACGAACGATCTAGTGAGGAAGATACACAACTTCAGCCAGTGAGCCGGTGAAACTTATTCTGAAACTTGGGAGTGCTTCCAGATAATGCTGAGGAAGTGTCCACATCACAGCTTAGACAAGGAGAAGCAAGCTAAAATTTTCTACTTCGCCCTAAATGAACATGATAGGAGCAATTTGGACTCAGCAGGTTCTGGTTTCTTTTTGAACAACAAAGGTACAAGGTGCTGGGAGATTCCAAGGAACATGTCCAAAAAGTATTCTTGGGGTGAAAGAGATGCACCCGAGCAGGTCGGCGTGACACATGAAGCAAAGGCCATCAAAGCGCTTAATGACAAGATGGATCTTATAGCCAAGAAGCTCCTAGAGAAAGAGGACAATGGGTCTGATGATGAAGCACATGCAAAGTATATGCATCAACAGGGATATAGAAATAACAATTACGATTGGAGGAAGGAACAAAATTTTCAGAAGCTGCACCCTAGCCTAGAGGAAAAGAACAATGAATTGCTTAGACAGGTGGTGAAGCAAAATTAGGAATTAATGGGCTCACTCGCCAAGACAGTACATTCACACAGTGAGTACTTGAACCAGTTTGGGCAGCAGATACAAAGCCATGGTGCACAACTGAGGATGCTAGAGATGTCCATAACTCAAATTGCAACTGAGTTGGCTGCCACGAAGCAAATCATTTAACAAAAACTAGTTGGGAATGCAGAGGTTGCGCAAGTGCATCATCAAGTGAAGTATATATATGTGATTAAGGAGACAGAGCCCCCGGTGGGGGAGGTCCATGAAAAGGGCAAAATGCATTTTGAAATGGAGGTTAAACCCAGTGTGACATACCTCTGTATCTTATATGGACTACCAGGAGGATGTTGCCCATTCAACAAATCCCACCAAGAACCCATCACAGCCGTGCCCACACCTAGGTAAGAGGAGTAGGTGAAGGCCATACTTCGCAGTGGAGCTATTACCACTGAGAAGGATGAGCAGCCACGAGCCACACCAACTGTGAATGATGTGCCAAAGCCTACGCCAGAGGGTGACATTGAAGCAAGCTTAGGGGAGGAGACCCCAAATAGCCCATATGTGTCACCGCACAAGCGCATAAAGGAGCCAAGTGTGCCATTCCCGGATAGTCTAAAGCCGAGGAAAGAGAAAAGGCACTTCAAGAAATTTCTTAAGATCTTCTGGGAGCTCCACATTAACATTCCATTGGTGGAGACTATAGAGAAAATTCCTTCATATGGAAGATTCATGAAAGACATCATCAACAATAAACGGCGGATCAAAGATATAGATGTTGTGTGTGTTGATGAAATAATGAGTTCTATAATCCAAGGAAGGCTTCCAAAGAAGAAGAAAGATCCAAGATGTTTCTACATCCCATGTTCTATAGGTGGTCAAAATTTTCCACAAGCACAGTGTGACTCAGGGGCAAGCATTAATCTTATGCCACTTGCCACTTTTCAAAAGCTGGGATTGAAGAAGCCAACACAAACTTCCATGACAATTGAGTTGGCGGATGGATCCATTATAAAGCCACAAGGTATATGCGAGGATGTGCTAGTCAAGGTCAACAAATTCATCTTCCCTGTTGACTTTGTGGTCATGAACATGGATGAGCTGGAAGGAGGTGAGATGTTATTGGGAAGGTCGTTCCAAGCTACGACTGATGTAATCACTGCCATTGGGTGAGGTTACTTGACACTTGGGATTGGTGATGATAGAGTTGAATTCAAATTGCCAAATGAATCATTAGAGACATCCCTTGACAACCCAGGTTAAAGGTATCTTTATGTCAAGCCTAGGACATTAAACAAGGGTGCTTGTTGGGAGGCAACCCAACTTTAGGTTTATTTTATGTTTAGTTATGATCTTTTGTGTTGATGTACTTAGTTTTTGCTTAGGTTTTGATAATTTTTTTTAAAATGGTACCCTAACTCGTGTTTTGAAGTGTGCAAAATTTTAAGGTCAATACTATCGACACCCCTGTCGATAGTATTGAGTTTGGATCAGTAAACACTGAGAAAGAGTCGATACCATCGACCCTAGTGTCGATAGTATCGAGATCCCTGAAGATTTTCAGAAAAATTGGTGACAGAGATATCGATACCATCGACCTTGGTGTCGATGGTATTGACACTTTTGATTTCCCAGGCTTTTAGATACATCGGTACACCAAAATTGTTGAGCCTGAGTCGATACCATCGACCTTGGTGTCGATGGTATCGACACCTGCAAGACAGCTACATAAAACAGGCCGTAAAAGGTGTCGAAACGAAATTTTTTCACACCGTTTTTTACAGAGCAAAGAAGGATGAAGCAAGTCATGTCTTAGAACCACTAAGACACAAAAATGGGCCACCAAAAAGAGGAAGATAGCAAGCATCACTTGGTCCACTTGAGCATCTAACCATCCTTCTTCACCACATTTCAAAGTGAATGGTACCGATGTTCCGCCTCTTAAGTGGGAATGTTGACTATGAGGCCATAGTCGAATTCAAGCTTAGGGGGAGATGGAACAGTTTCTATCTTTTATTTCCTTTTCTTTTTAGCAATTTTCTTAGTTTTTAGGATCCACACACTATCTAGTGTATCCGTGGATGTATAATGTAATGTGTCATCTCTATGCTTTTCACATGGGAATTAGGGGTGCGAAATTTGAGCACTTAACCTATGAAAATAATTGGGTTTGTCAACTCTAAAACATAAGATCATAACTGTACAGTCGTATGATTCAAGAAATGTGGACATACATGGATGTTGAGCCTAAACTGACCAAACGGTAATGGGACTTTAATCGAAAGTGAGAGAGAGAAACCCCTTAATTTATTGTTACACAGGTCAGTAAAGAGGGAAATATAATCTATTCCAATGGTTTTGTACATTAGTCTTGTGATCTATCCATTTCATTTCATTCAATATCCACCATAAGAACTGGAAGCACTTATATTTTTTCATCTCTTGATTGCATGACATATAGATAGGATTTCATTGTATCTAGATTTTGCATCTATGCATTCACACATTCTCAAGTGCATGTCATTATAGTTGCATTTTGCATACTCTTGAGAATATAGGATTTTTTGTGCCTTATTTCTTCTAGAAAATAAGAAAATAGGAAAATTGTTCTATAGCCTCTGAAAAGTAATTTGTAAGGCATCAATGATGTTAGATAAGTGGAAATAAGCCTGAAAAAAATAAAAATATATATTGTGAATGTTCTTCTAGTCAATTGAAAAATGAGGGCTTAAAAAATGTAAGTGAAAAAAAAGGAGAGGGAGAAAGGAACTTGTTTCACCTACATGTATACATAAAGAAAAGAGGAATAAGCACATAATGTAGTTTTAGTAGTCATTCCATCTCATCTTGAGACGGAATGATAGTGCATGCATCATTCTACCTAAAATTTAGGCATTATGTCATTTTCATATGCATATGCATCATTTAGGTCATTTTGTTGATTTTACATGATAAAACTATTTGGTGCTTCTCTTTCTTCCACAGCTGCCCATTTCATCCACCCGTTGCTCAAAATAGTAAGCCACCCATGATTATCTCCTCATTATTGTATACTAGGAGATCTGCTTCCATTTAGATGGTATTTAAGACTTGAGCAATGTAGACAGGAGATCACAAGATGCACTAAGTCTGAACCAAAGGAATTCATTATATCAACTGCTTTATTTGATAGTGTTTGATGATCTTGGGGTGGACATTTCTTATGGACGATCATTGTCACCTCTAGGGTAGTTATCGTTCTGTGGTCAGTGAGGGCCGGCATGTGCATGACAGGTGGGAGTCATATTGAGTTGTCGTTTATGCTAATATGTTCTTTAGTTGACTCTCACAATTCTATTCTACAGTTTTGTGCTTGAGGACGAGCAATGTTCAAGCTTAGGGGAGTTTGATGCAGGGGTTTTGAGTCATTTTTATAGACTGGTTTTGCATATGTTTTATGTGTATTTTGATCATATTTGTGATTAATATCACATGATTCACTAACTTTAGTCTATAATCTCATTTTGCATCAAATTTACTTTGTTTCATCTTATTCTGTATAAAAGATCATATTTGTTGGATTTGATTGGTGTTCTTCTCTTCATTTCAGGCAATTTGGATATCTGAATATGTCGATACCATCGATGGATGGTCAATACCATCAACCTGGTCATAGTGCATTTCTAGAGAAGAGCAACCAGAAGTCGATACCATTGATGGAACTGTCGATGGTATCGAGAGAGCGTCAGCGAGCCAGATTTCCAGAGGTCGATACTATCGACCCAGTAGTCGATACTATCGACTTCACCTGAGCAGAGGCATCTTCAGTGTCGGATTCCAGAGAAAAGCGACGCCTAAGGCGTCAATACCATCGACACACCATTGATGGTATCGAGGAAACATCAGAGAGAACCCTAAAGAATTGCGCAAGTGTCGATGCCTCATGCAGGTCGATACCATCGACCCGCGTCGATGGTATCGACGCTGTCAGATCAGGTTTTGCTAAAGATTGTGTCTAATCGTACGGTGGTGATCTTTTGGCGACCTAAAGTGGTGCATATACCTAATTACGGTGGCCCTAAGCAATCTATCACATCCAGAGCCATTGCACAAGTCTCGAGGAGGAGGAGGAGGAGGAGAGAAGAACGGAGCCCAGAGCCATGCCCCGATCATTCTGAGATCTGCAGAAGAAGTTTCCCACTGCCGAAAGGTTGTAGATCGCTCATCCTACGCTGGGGAATGCCCGTATCTCCTCTGTTCAGGGGTTTACATTACATGTATTCACGTTTTCCATATGTTTTTCCTTTCTCTCATCATGTCTTTCATTGAGATGAACATGCAGGGCTAATCTCCTTTATCTTTAGGACCGGGAGTAGCCCAGGTAATCGTTGTATGCCAAGTTTTGACATAGTTATCATAATTTGTCTCTAAAATCTGTGGTATGATTTAGTTTTATCCATTATATCATTATGATTGATCACCCTAATGATAATCTAATACTTTTAATTACTTTGAAAGAAGAATTAATAGTTGAAAAGAGATGAATATCACATTAACTAATAAATCCTTTGAACAAGGCGATGTACAGTTAATGGTGGAAACCCAGAGTGTGATCTTCATGCATCTAATTTAGGGTATAGGTTACTACTACTGTGGAACCGACCTAGATTTAGGTAGTGAATTGTATCATGACAGCGAACAATTTTGACTATAGGCCACTACCTAGAATAGGAGACGAATTAGGATAATTGTGTAGGAATTAGTACAACGAGAACCTGCGGTGAAACCGCAATCCTAAAGATTCCATCTTTAATTGATTAAACCAACCATTTAATCGATTATTTTGCTTTCTTTAAAAAAAATTCAATCAACTCTCAAACCATTTTAATCGGTCTAGCTGATTCCGAATAGTTAGTAGTAGTCTACCGAAAATCTGTTCCCTGAGTTCGAATCGGGCCTCACAAAGGCCTATATTACTTTGGCGCGTGCACTTGCATTTTACGCACAGTAAATTCGTTTCATCAACCTAACACACAAGGAGATCTCATAATTCGTGTTTCAATCTAGAGAAATGAAATCCTAGAGAGAGAGAGAGAGAGTTAGGGTTTGATAGGAGAAATTGATGGAGATGCTGACCTAGGGTTTTACGGTCTGAGGAATGATGAAATCATGTAAGTTTAGCTTCTTTGGATATAGTTTCATGGTGAAATTTCTCTCACATGTCAAAATTCCTTCCCTCCTCTGATTTGATCCAAAATGGTATCAAAACTTCCCCTTTTCTCAATCTTTCTTCATAATCCCTCATTTTTAGGGTTTCCGAGTTGAAAGGAAGAAGAATTGGGTGAATTGCTAGGGATTTGATATTGATTCAAGATTTTCAGATATGGGATACGTTTTAAGGTGTTTTCACACCTTAGGGTGAGTGGGAACTTCCTTTAAACAGTATATTGCATGAAAATTGGTTAAATCAACCATAATCTTTAATTGCTTAGTATGCGACTACAAACCCTGAATTGTCTATTTGTTCTAAGTTGTTGCAAAGTGATATGAAATGGATTCTTCCTATGTTTGAATGAATTTCAGATGATAAAATCATATTAGAAATGTATACAATGCATTCTAATGAGAATTCCCTAAGTATTTGCAGAGGTTCTAAGAGTAAACTAAAATATAGGGAATTTGTCTATGACTTAAATTTACTGTATAAGTAAATAGAGAAAGTTTCTTATCTAGATCCCCTTGGTTTTGAATGGTTGTTTATCAAAATTCATAGTACATATATGTCAGATACTATCTTGGATTTCATTTAAAGTGAGTAGTGTTTGTTTGGTATCTCAGTGAAGAGGGTGAAACTCTAGATGTGAGGAAAGTTGGATATTTGTGAATGGATATCGTGAAATCCATTTGAAGGGATTTTCTTGACATGATAGACTTTATCTATTCAATGTTATTATTGATGCATGATATCCTGGTAAATGGCATGGAAACCCAAATTCATCTCAGTTCCAAGGTTTCATACATATATTGATTTTATATGATTTGTTGATAGTAGTCTTTATTCAGTGAATGTTTATGTCGCATGAAATCTTTATGGGAGCCATGGGAATAAGTTGTTGCCTAGTGAGAGGTGACAAGATGTGTGGTGGCCTTGTGAGCCATGAGAATACTTGTACAACAAGTGAATGGAATACCTTGGTCTAAGGACCTACAGGTAATGGTTACCTATTACAGAGGTAAAAATGCTATGTGATGATCTAAGGGTTTGAATACCCAGATCCAGTAATTATGATAATGATGTGAAGGGATGAGAATTCCCATTAATGTGATAAGGGATTGAGATCCCATGTATCATGTGTTGTAAAGATTTGAAAAGTACGTGATAGATGTATTACACCTTTCTTTGTAGCATTTGTTGTGATTAAATGAAACCTTAAGGGTAGGGTGTTCAATGAATCAAGTATTGTAATATCAATGTTCTTAGTTATTATTAATAATTCTTGTCATGATAAGTAATTAACTCTTAATTGAGTTATGAGATGCACAACTAGAGATTTGGGTTGATATGCAAGTTCTTTGAGAAATTACAGATAAGTTGCAGGTGTTATTGACAATTACTCATATGTCAAGTAATTAACTCTTATCAGTGTAATAAGATGATAAATTGTATGATTCTAGTGTGTATGTACCAAGTGGACATGTAATCTATTTATTTAAAAAATTTAGTCTGCCTGCATGTATTGTGGGCTCTGATCTCCAAACCACGATATATTCACGATTTAAACTTAGCGGAAGCGATTCGATAAACAGCGGAAGACAAAAATCACAGGAAATTAAAACTTTTCGAGACAAGAGCTTGAATCCTTAAAAGCTTCTTTCATAACAAGAGATAAACTGTTTACATCTCATGATAATTACTTCTTGAGTAATTATATACATCAAGATACAAAATCTCAAGAACTCATAACAAAAGACTCCAAGACCTGAGAGTACAGAGGACACATAGGACTGACTCTAACTACACCACATGGCAGGCTAAATCTCCACCTGAGATTTACTGCTGCTCCTGGTGATGCTACTGCTGGGACTGATCACCTGTAGACCTGTTCCTCCGTCCTCGACGTCCACCTAAAAAGTTGAAGTCTACGGGGTGAGACAATTGTACATAATTGTCCCAGCGAGAGTTATAACTCTCCGCCAGAAGCTTTATTATAACATCAAAGAATAACTTAAGCAGTAAAAGCTTACAAAGTATTCGATAGCAGATACAGTTGTATACAAGAGCTCAACATTTATCAAGCATAAAGAACATATGCACTATTCAGTGTAACATCAATCAATTAGCTCATAGTTACCTTTAACAGGTATACTACGCTTGTAGATTATGTTTTTCAAACAGTCTTATTATTATGCCCTGTGGAGATGAGGTTTACCACTCATACCCCAACCAATCACTGTTAAGTGCCTTAGTATCATACTAGGTCATTGAAAGAGCCAGATTCTCATGGCATGCACCTTCCTCAGTCAGTAAGAGGATCACTTGTAGGACATCTTGTGTCTCTACTATTATAGCTCACCAGGGTAATCTGGTCCTTCGCTATTTTAGAGTTACAGTGGCGTTATGTACTCTCTTCTTCATCAGGAGATTTCATGTTTATCTCCACTGATACGGATATCTATGTTTTCTTCGTCATCAGGAGGTTTCATGTTTACCTACTACTGATATGGTATGGAAAAGTAGTGAAGGATTGACGGATTACATATCTACATCAAATCCCTACACTAGGATGTAAGGTTCTACACATCCATGTACCCCACATACTCAATAGTATGTGATCCAGGAGTTCCCTTAGGAAAACCTGTTTCACCATCATTTGATCTCTGACAATGATGGGTCTATGATCAGGGCTCTACATTATACTTGATTAGTTAGGTACATTCAGTATTCATTTAACATCACACATTGTTCTTCAAACAATAACAGTAGCATAACAGCTATAAAAGGAGAATACTAAATGTAACAAGCCTAACTCACATCAATCATCATTTCTCATTATACTCATCACAAGTCATCTCTAAAGCATGACCTTGATGGTATTCATGGCTCTCATAGCCCATTAATATCATAGAATGCCACTGACAAGGCATCAAGATACTTTACTTATTCATAAAGCTATCAATATGCCTTTAATGAATATAGTATCATCATCCATACCTGGATATGATCACCTCCATATCAGAACTTGCATGGTTAATTCAACAAATAAAGATAATTCAAAGCAATGATTATACTTTCCATTCTTGTCATAAGAGCTAAGTTCTTTGATTCTTATCAAATAGAGTTTAATACTCATAAAACATGTCATCACCTTTGAATTAGGGTTTACTATTCACATCACATATCATTACCCTTGAATTAGGGTTTACTATTCACATCACATGGTGAATGGAACTCATAACATCATCATATATGAGGAACATCATTATTGATGCTCTAAAATTGGCTTAAGATTCATCATATATCATAATTAGGGTTTCCATGATCTCACATAGGTGGATCATACCCTAATCATGCTCATTCATGTGTATTGAAGGTTCTTTACTTGAGTGTCCACCCAAAAAGGATACTTTCTCTCTCTTAAGGTACTTTCTCTCTCTTAAGATACTTTCTTTCTCCTCATACTATTAGATGATGATAACACCACTCTAGATCATGTTGGGTTAAGTCCTCATGGGCTAACATAAGCCAAAACATCACTATCATGTGATTAGGGTTTGATTTGAACAAGGTATTACTCAATTGAACCCCTCAAGGGTATTTTGGTAATTCACCCCATTAATCACCATCATGGGTTAATTCATTAGTCACTTAGTCCCTTAATATCCTAGGTTATCATTAGGGTTTATATTAGAGTATCATTGAACCATTTACACCTTCAATTGATTAAGTGAAATCAACCTTTGAAAACCTCAAACGGTTTCACCCTTCAACCTCCAAACGGTTTGAGACCGTTTGGATGAGTTGACCATTTGCTAGGGTTGACTCCAAGACCGTGTGACCTTCAAGGTCGTTTTCCCAAACCGTGTGAGGGTGTAGACCATTTAACAAGTTTGACTTCAAGACCGAGAGGGCTTACACGGTTTGAGACTGTTTGGTGTCTCTCGATCTTGAGATCGTTTGAGTTCAAACGATCTTGAGACCGTTTGGCCCCAAACGGTCTTGAGACCGTGAGGCCTCACACGGTCTTGAGACCGTGAGACCTCAAATGGTCTTGAGACCATGAGGTCTCAAACGGTCTTGAGACCGTGTGACCTCAAACGGTCTTGAGACCGTTTGGTCCACTTGGTCTCAAACCGTTTGGACCTCCAACATGGTTCAATGATTTCAATCATTTATGATTATCAATGTTGAAGCCTCCAAATGGTCAAAGCCATGGTAACCACTTATAGATTGAGTTAATTAGGGTTATGTTTAACCAATTGGTCACTCAATTGACCCTCAATTGCTATCCAATTAGGGTTGAAGTTGGTTCAATTAAGGTTCATCAACGTTCAACCATCAACACTCATCAATGTGAATCAACACAAGGTTGAACCCTTCAATTGAGCTCCAATTGGGCCCAAACTTGGCCCAAACGGTCTAGAGATCGTGTGGATGAACTCCACACGGTCTGGAGACCGTTTGCCCAAGATTTCATCAAAATCTAATGTGATTTGATAGGAGTTGAACCTTGATTGAGTCTCAAATCAGTATTTTGATTAATTCAATAACCCATTGCAATTGGACCCTCAATTGATAAAATTACCTTAACCCTAGACCTCCAAACGGTCTTGGGTTGTCACCACACGGTCTTGAGACCGTTTGGATGAGTTCCAAATGGTCTTGAGACCGTTTTCCCATCCAACTTTTGTATTCTAGTGTAAATTCTTCAAGGTTGGATCTATTGAGTTGATTATCATATCAATACTTAATTGCAATGTAATTTGGTATCTTTTTACTTTCAATTGGTCAACTATACTTGACCCCAGACCTCCACACGGTCTTGGGTGATTCCCCACACGGTCTTGAGACCGTTTGGTTGATCCCCAAACGGTCTTGAGACCGTTTGGGTCAATCAAGCCAAAAACACTAAGTTATTCATTGAGATTTCAGTACTGATTTCAATTAGGGTTTACCCTAGTAATCATCCTTCAACTCTTAGCTCGTTTGGAATTAGTCCATCAAATTTGGTGAGTTGTTAATAAACATTATTTTGAACAGTAATTTCATACGGTCAATGCTTGGTCAACGTTCTTACACGGTCTTGAGACCGTTTGCCCAAAAAGGGCGATTTCAACAGATTGGAAATCAGGAGTAAATTCAATTAAAGTTGTTGATTAAAAAGGACATATCTCACGATTCCTTTGGGGTTATCATCTCAAATTTTGTGGGTGATTAGCCTACATAATTATGAACAGAAATCTTATACGGTCCACGCTCGGTCAATGCGGATAAATGGTCTTGAAGACCGTTTTCCCTTACACGGTCCTGAGACTGTTTGCTCACTACACGGTTTTGCAAACCGAGAGAGCAATTTGTGGAGACCGTTTAGTAAAGTGAAAAGTAGTGGATTTACTTTGGAAATAACGTCTTCATATCCTAGCTCAAGAACAGCAAGTATTTCTCACGGATTTGCTTGCAAGGTAGCAAAGGAAGGTAGAGAAGAAGAAGAACTATCATCTTTAAGCATAAACGAGATGTATATAACAAAGCATAGGTTTAGAGTTATAAAACCCGCCTAAAGCTTGCTCCTTGAGCTCCAAGCTTTTGAGCTCCAAGCTTTTAATGGCTTCCTTGAGTTTCCACAGGTCGGCCAAGGTGATCCTTCCAAGGAAAGTCGAGAAGAGATGGCTAGAAAGGTAGAGCTATGTGAGCTAGCCATCAATTTGACCTTGAAATCGAGTTCTAACCATGAACTTAAGCAAAAAGGGAGGATTCAAACCTACCTTGCCCTCCTTGGTCGTCCTCCTGAGATCCACAGCTCCTCTTTAGTCGGTTTGGGTGAATAGAGCAGTGAAAGGAACGAAGGGAAAGTTCCCTTTCTTAGAGAGGTGGAGAGTATATATATACTTGGGGTGAGGTTTTAACATAAACTCATAAGTTCTTCATATTTTCAACTTAGTCCCTCCATCCTTCTATGCTCGTCCCTTCATATTAATTCTAAGGACAAACCTTCTTCTAAGGTCAAGAAATGAGGGCAAAGAAGATCAACCTATTAGTTAAGCATACACATAAAAGGGCTATAGCACATACACCTTGATTATTCAATCACAAAGGTGTTTTTTCATAACTTGATTAATCAATTGAAGTGACCTTTCATCATTTATTCTCTAAATGATGACAAGAGTCTTAAAAGATATTTTAGATGATGTATTTTACAAGTTGCACCCCTCAAATTGGGTAAATTGCACTTTTCTCCAATTTAGGGTTTTCAAGCACCGGGATTGCTTCCACAGCTGCACCTTGGTGCCCAAGCTTGGGAAATCCCTCAAACCTTACCATCATCATTCTCATGATGTCTCAATATCATAGGAACATCTCAACATGTGCAATTTGCAAGTTAACCCTTCTAACTGGGTAATTTGCACATAGGTCCCTGTATTACAAAACAATGCTACAACTTTATATAAAAAGGAGCAAAAACTGAAATATATGTTTCTGAGAAACTTAATTACATGCCCAAAGTTAATCACAAGGATTTAATTACATATTTAGGCAAAACATCTAGGGTTAACTCATAACCCAGGTCAGGGATGTTACAAATTATCCACCCCTTACAAGGATTTCGTCCTCGAAATCGATAAGACATACTAAGAGAAAAGGGCAGGATACTTCCTTCTCATCTCATCCTCTAATTCCCAAGTGGCTTCTTCAACACCACGGTGGTTCCAGAGGACTTTCACAAGACTTATATCTTTCTTCTTTAACCTTTTAATTCTATTATCAAGGATTGACACTGGTCCCTCCTCATAGGATATATCATCATTCAATTCTACCTCCATGGGTTGTAGAACTGACTCGGTGTCTGGGTGACATTTCTTCAGCATAGAAATGTGAAACACAGGATGTAACCTCTGTAACTCTGGTGGCAGCTCTAGTCTATATGCTACCTTTCCAATCCGTTCAATGATTGGATAAGGCCCCATAAATCTAGGAGCTAACTTCCCTTTCCTTCCAAAATAAAGGACCCCTTTCCAAGGCGAGACTTTGAGATACACTCTGTCTCCAACCTGGAATTCTAAGGGTCTACGACGTTTGTCAGCATAAGATTTCTGCCTATCCTGTGCAGTCTTAATCTTTTGTTGTATTACTTTAATCTTCTCTGTGGTCTGCTGCACAAGATCAGGACCTAACAACTGACGCTCACCAGTCTCAAACCAACACAGAGGTGATCTACAACGTCTACCATACAAGGCTTCATAAGGTGCCATATCAATACTATGCTGATAGCTATTGTTATAGGCAAACTTAATCAAGCTTAGGTGTAGATCCCAACTCCCGGTAAACTGGAGAACACATGCTCTCAAAAGGTCTTCTAAGGTCTGTATGGTCCTTTCTGATTGTCCATCAGTCTGTGGATGAAAGGCCGTACTGAACCTTAGCTTGGTGCCTAAGGCTCTGTGTAACTGTTCCCAAAAATGACTTGTAAACTGAGGACCTAGGTCAGAAACTATCGTGACAGGAACTCTGTGCAAACGCACTATCTCTTGTACATACAACTGTGATAACCTTTCAGCAGAAAAGGTTGTTTTGACAGGTAAGAAATGTGATGTCTTAGTCAACCTATCAACAACTACCCAAATGGAATCATGTCCTTTGCTTGTCCTGGGTAGGCCAACAACAAAGTCCATGGTCACATGGTCCCACTTCCACTGTGGTATGGGTAAAGGTTGCATTGTTCCTGTAGGTTTCTGGTGTTCAGCTTTAACTTGCTGACACACAGGACACCTCAGAACAAATTCTGCAACATCCTTCTTCATTCCAGGCCACCAATACAGATCTTTCAAATTCCGATACATCTTGGTGCTCCCTGGATGCATAGCATACATCGAAGAATGAGCTTCTTCCATGACTAACTTCCTCAAGTTATCCACATCCGACACTATCATCCTTCCATTATAATAGGCTACATGATCATCTGAGTCATGGAAACCATCTTGCTTCTCATTTCCATACTCTGATCTGATCTGTTGAACTGCATCATCACCTTGCTGTGCTTCCTTAATCTGCTCTCTTAAGGTAGGTTTAATATGCATCTCAGCCAACAACCCGGCTAACAATGACACCTTCAACTGTACATTGTCTTGCCTTAAAGAGATAAACATATCTCTCTTAGAGCACACTAAAGAGTTTAGTTGTGCCCTATCCATGGTTGATGTTGCTGATTTCCTACTCAAGGCATCTGCAACAATATTGGCCTTGCCTGGATGATAATCAATTGTACAGTCGTAGTCCTTGATTAACTCCATCCAGCGACGTTGCCTCATGTTAAGCTCATGCTGAGAGAAGATATACTTAAGGTTCTTGTGGTCTGTGAAAATCTGGAATGTTTCTCCGTAGAGATAATGTCTCCAGATCTTCAAGGCATGAACCACAGCAGCTAACTCCAGATCGTGTGTTGGATAATTCTCCTCGTGTTTCTTAAGCTGTCGGGAAGCAAAAGAAATCACTTGTTTATCCTGCATCAACACACATCCTAGTCCATTCTTGGAAGCATCACAGAAGACTACATATCCTTTTCCTTGTTCAGGTAGCACAAGCACAGGTGCACTTGTCAACCTTTCCTTCAACAACTGGAAAGATTGTTGACACTTATCACTCCAAGAAAAAGGAACATCTTTCCGGGTCAACTTGGTCAAAGGTAAGTCTATAGAACTAAAGTTCTTAATGAACCTTCGATAATAGCCAGCTAACCCCAAGAAACTTCGAATCTCCGTCGATGTCTTCAGTTGTTCCCATTGTAGAACAGATTCTACCTTTGTAGGGTCAACACGAATTCCCGAGGCATAAATCACATGTCCAAGAAAAGATACCTCCGGCAGCCAGAACTCACACTTGCTAAACTTAGCATACAGCTTGTGTTCTCTTAGCAAGGTCAAAGCTTGGCGAAGATGCTGCTCATGCTGCTGAGCATCCTTACTATAGATCAGAATGTCATCTATGAAGACGACAACACACTGATCAAGGAAAGGTCGAAAAACTCTATTCATGAGTTCCATAAATGCAACTGGTGCATTGGTTAGTCCAAACGACATAACCGTGAACTCATAGTGACCATACCTTGTCCTAAAGGCAGACTTGGATATGTCACTATCCTTAATACGAAGTTGATGATATCCAGACCTCAAGTCTATCTTTGAAAAGACGGTTGCACCACGCAACTGGTCAAAGAGATCATCAATCCTCGGCAGAGGGTACTTATTCTTTATTGTTACTTTATTGAGTTGTCTGTAGTCGATGCACAACCGCATTGACCCATCTTTCTTTTTAACAAACAAGACCGGAGCACCCCAAGGTGAAGTACTCGGTCAGATAAAACCCTTCTCAAGTAACTCTTGAAGTTGTTTCTTGAGTTCTGCCATCTCGGCAGGCGCCATTCTATACGGAGTCTGGGCTATGGGTTTCGTATCTGGAATCAGATTGATTTCAAAATCAATCTCCCGAGGTGGTGGTATACCAGGAAGTTCTTCAGGAAACACATCCTCGAATTCCCTGACTATGGGAACTTCAGCAGGATTGGACCTTTCCTTGGTAACATCTACCACATGGGCCAAGAATGCATAACATCCTTGCCTCAACAGCTTATCAGCAACCATAGCTGACACAAGACAGGTGGGCAGAATCTTTCTTTCACCTTGAAAGATCCATGTGTTGCTTTCATCAGCAAATACAGCCAACTTGGACTCACAATCCAAGACAACTCTATACCTCTCTAAGGTATCCATCCCGAGGATTATATCAAATCCTTGCATATCAAGCGGTATAAGATCCACTTGAATGCGATGGTCAGAAAAGAAGAGGATGCAAGGAGAGCATACCTCCTGTAAAACGGCAGACCCACTCAACGGAGTCTCCAACAACAAACTATCTGCCCTATGACTAACAGTCATATTGCAGTTACGAATCACTCTATGAGTGATGAAAGAGTGCGTAGCACCCGGGTCAATCAGAACAGATACAACACAGGATGTAGACGTATCAGGATATAAAAGTTTCATCTGACCTGCCACTACCCGTGGATTGACCACTGCATCTGGTGGGTTCATAGCATAGAACCTCGCTGTCGCCTGGTGTTGAGGTGGTGTTGATGATCCATCTTGAGACGCTTGTCCACGTCCTCGAGCTGCTCCTTGAGATTGCATTCTCTGAGATCCTTGTTGATTCTGTCTCGGAGGCTGTGTCACACTAACAGGCCTAGAATGACAATCCTTCATCAAGTGTCCCACCTTACCACAGTTGTAGCATCTCCTCTCCTGTTGTTGTGGTCGGGGTGGTCCAGTAACTGACATTGATGCAGAACTGTGAGTCCCTTGAAGCGGTTGACTCTGTCCTCTACCCCTGCTTGGTGACCATTGAGTTTGAGAACTCGATCTGGGTGGTGGAGGGTTAGGTGCAGAGAATCTAGGTTTCTTAAAATCCCTAGATGAAGAACCCTGGAACTGTGGATATCTTTTCTGGGTTTGCCTCTTCTCAACCACAGATCTCTCTATCCTTCAGACTGACTCAACGAAGGTAGAGAATCTCTCTCGGTTTTCTAAGGCAGACACAGGGGTTGACATATCAGCATTCAAACCCTTCTCGAATCTCCTGATTCTTTCCTCATCTGTGGCAGCCATGTGCGGACAGAACCGCAACAATTCTATGAACTTAGCTTCATACTCGCTAATGTTCATCATGCCCTGCCTCAATCTCTCAAACTGAGAGATCTTCTCATCTAGGAAGGTCTTTGGAAAATATCTATTGATAAATTCCTGACGAAACTCTTCCCATGAGAACTCTATTCCAGGTCTCTTCTGCTCTTCCATGTTCCACCAGTGACCAGCACTGCCTTTGAGAAGATAGACAGCATGTCTAACCTTCTCAGCTTCTGGGATAATAAGAATCCTGAAAGCCTTCTCCAACTCTGTCAACCATAGGTCAGCATCTGCGGGGTCGGCAGTCCCAAAGTACTCGGTAGCTCCGACACGACGAAGTCGTTCGAACGTCTTACCGATACCTTGTGCTTCATGTTGGACAGGTGCCCTCAGTGCAGGCATGGGCATCCTGTCGGTTATGTGTGTCATGGCAGTCATGAACTGCCCGAACATTGTCTGTATAGCTGGGTTACCCATGTCGGCTGGGTCAAATTGGGGTGGCTCTCTTTGTGACTCTGGTGCAGGCTGTTCTATTCTTGGAACCCTTGCACCGCCTTGAGGTGCACTAGCACTACTCTCTGCCACGTACTCATCATGAGGCTCAGCCATCCTTATGTATCTTCTTCTCTTGAGGAGTAGAAGATTCTATTAGATAGGGAAAGAGTACTAAAGATAGACTCGACATCCTAAGTCCTATGCCTCTATAGACTCAACTGACCTAGAGCTCTGATACCACTAATTGTGGGCTCTGATCTCCAAACCACGATATATTCACGATTTAAACTTAGCGGAAGCGATTCGATAAATAGCAGAAGACAAAAATCACAGGAAATTAAAACTTTTCGAGACAAGAGCTTGAATCCTTAAAAGCTTATTTCATAACAAGAGATAAACTATTTACATCTCATGATAATTACTTCTTGAGTAATTATATACATCAAGATACAAAATCTCAAGAACTCATAACAAAAGACTCCAAGACCTGAGAGTACAGAGGACACATAGGACTGACTCTAACTACACCACATGGCAGGCTAAATCTCCACCTGAGATTTACTGCTGCTCCTGGTGATGCTACTGCTGGGACTGATCACCTGTAGACCTGTTCCTCCGTCCTCGACGTCCACCTAAAAAGTTGAAGTCTACGGGGTGAGATAATTGTACATAATTGTCCCAGAGAGAGTTATAACTCTCCGCCAGAAGCTTTATTATAACATCAAAGAATAATTTAAGCAGTAAAATCTTACAAAGTATTCGATAGCAGATACAGTTGTATACAAGAGCTCAACATTTATCAAGCATAAAGAACATATGCACTATTCAGTGTAACATCAATCAATTAGCTCATAGTTACCTTTAATAGGTATACTACGCTTGTAGATTATGTTTTTCAAACAGTCTTATTATTATGCCCTGTGGAGATGAGGTTTACCACTCAAACCCCAACCAATCACTGTTAAGTGCCTTAGTATTATACTAGGTCATTGAAAGAGCTGGATTCTCATGACCTTCACCTTCCTCAGTCAGTAAGAGGATCACTTGTAGGACATCTTGTGTCTCTACTATTATAGCTCACCAGGGTAATCTGGTCCTTCGCTATTTTAGAGTTACAGTGGCGTTCTGTACTCTCTTCATCATCAGGAGATTTCATGTTTATCTCCACTGATACAGATATCTATGTTTTCTTCGTCATCAAGAGGTTTCATGTTTACCTACTACTGATACGGTATGGAAAAGTAGTGAAGGATTGACGGATTACATATCTACATCAAATCCCTACACTAGGATGTAAGGTTCTACACATCCATGTACCCCACATACTCAATAGTATGTGATCCAGGAGTTCCCTTAGGAAAACTTGTTTCACCATCATTTGATCTCTGACAATGATGGGTCTATGATCAGGGCTCTACATTATACTTGATTAGTTAGGTACATTCAGTATTCATTTAACATCACACATTGTTCTTCAAACAATAACAGTAGCATAACAGCTATAAAAGGAGAATACTAAATGTAACAAGCCTAACTCACATCAATCATCATTTCTCATTATACTCATCACAAGTCATCTCTAAAGCATGACCTTGATGGTATTCATGGCTCTCATAGCCCATTATTATCATAGAATGCCACTGACAAGGCATCAAGATACTTTACTTATTCATAAAGCTATCAATATGCCTTTAATGAATATAGTATCATCATCCATACCTAGATATGATCACCTCCATATCAGAACCTGCATGGTTAATTCAACAAATAAAGGTAATTCAAAGCAATTATTATACTTTCCATTCTTGTCATAAGAGCTAAGTTATTTGATTCTTATCAAATAGAGTTTAATACTCATAAAACATGTCATCACCTTTGAATTAGGGTTTACTATTCACATCACATATCATTACCCTTGAATTAGGGTTTACTATTCACATCACATGGTGAATTGAACTCATAACATCATCATATATGAGGAACATCATTATTGATGCTCTCAGATTGGCTTAAGATTCATCATATATCATAATTAGGGTTTCCATGATCTCACATAGGTGGATCATACCCTAATCATGCTCATTCATGTGTATTGAAGGTTCTTTACTTGAGTGTCCACCCAAAAAGGATACTTTCTCTCTCTTAAGGTACTTTCTCTCTCTTAAGATACTTTCTTTCTCCTCATACTAGTAGATGACGATAACACCACTCTAGATCAGGTTGGGTTAAGTCATCATGGGCTAACATAAGCCAAAACATCACTATCATGTGATTAGGGTTTGATTTGAACAAGGTATTACTCAATTGAACCCCTCAAGGGTATTTTGGTAATTCACCCCATTGATCACCATCATGGGTTAATTCATTAGTCACTTAGTCCCTTAATATCCTAGGTTATCATTAGGGTTTATATTAGAGTATCATTGAACCATTTACACCTTCAATTGATTAAGTGAAATCAACCTTTGAAAACCTCAAACGGTTTCAACCTTCAACCTCCAAACGGTTTGAGACCGTTTGGATGAGTTGACCGTTTGATAGGGTTGACTCCAAGACTGTGTGACCTTCAAGGTCGTTTGCCCAAACCGAGTAAGGGTGTAGACTGTTTAACAAGTTTGACTTCAAGACCGAGAGGGCTTACACGGTTTGAGACCGTTTGGTGTCTCTCGATCTTGAGATCGTTTGAGTTCAAACGGTCTTGAGACCGTTTGGCCCCAAACGGTCTTGAGACCGTGAGGCCTCACACGGTCTTGAGACCGTGAGACCTCAAACGGTCTTGATACTGTGAGGTCTCAAACGGTCTTGAGGCCGTGTGACCTCAAACGGTCTTGAGACCGTTTGGTCCACTTGGTCTCAAACCGTTTGGACCTCCAACATGGTTCAATGATTTCAATCATTTATGATTATCAATGTTGAAGCCTCCAAATGGTCAAAGCCATGGTAACCACTTATAGATTGAGTTAATTAGGGTTATGTTTAACCAATTGGTCACTCAATTGACCCTCAATTGCTATCCAATTAGGGTTGAAGTTGGTTCAATTAAGGTTCATCAACGTTCAACCATCAACACTCATCAATGTGAATCAACACAAGGTTGAACCCTTCAATTGAGCTCCAATTGGGCCCAAACTTGGCCCAAACGGTCTTGCGATCGTGTGGATGAACTCCAAACGGTCTTGAGACCGTTTGCCCAAGATTTCATCAAAATCTAATGTGATTTGATAGGAGTTAAACCTTGATTGAGTCTCAAATCAGTATTTTGATTAATTCAATAACCCATTGCAATTGGACCCTCAATTGATCAAATTACCTTAACCCTAGACCTCCAAACGGTCTTGGGTTGTCACCACACGGTCTTGAGACCGTTTGGATGAGTTCCAAATGGTCTTGAGACCGTTTGCCCATCCAACTTTTGTATTCTAGTGTAAATTCTTCAAGGTTGGATCTATTGAGTTGATTATCATATCAATACTTAATTGCAATGTAATTTGGTATCTTTGTACTTTCAATTGGTCAACTATACTTGACCCCAGACCTCCACACGGTCTTGAGACCGTTTGGTTGATCCCCAAACGGTCTTGAGACCGTTTGGGTCAATCAAGCCAAAAACACTAAGTTATTCATTGAGATTTCAGTACTGATTTCAATTAGGGTTTACCCTAGTAATCATCCTTCAACTCTTAGCTCGTTTGGAATTAGTCCATCAAATTTGGTGAGTTGTTAATAAACATTATTTTGAACAGTAATTTCATACGGTCAATGCTTGGTCAACGTTCTTACACGGTCTTGAGACCGTTTGCCCAAAAAGGGCGATTTCAACAGATTGGAAATCAGGAGTAAATTCAATTAAAGTTGTTGATTAAAAAGGCCATATCTCACGATTCCTTTGGGGTTATCATCTCAAATTTTGTGGGTGATTAGCCTACATAATTATGAACATAAATCTTATACAGTCCATGCTCGGTCAACGCGGCTAAACGGTCTTAAAGACCATTTGCCCTTACACGGTCCTGAGACCGTTTGCTCACTACACGGTTTTGCAAACCGAGAGAGCGATTTGCGGAGACCGTTTAGTAAAGTGAAAAGTAGTGGATTTACTTTTTAAATAACGTCTTCATCTCCTAGCTCAAGAACAGCAAGGATTTCTCATGGATTTGCTTGCAAGGTAGCAAAGGAAGGTAGAGAAGAAGAAGAACTATCATCTTTAAGCATAAACGAGATGTATATAACAAAGCATAGGTTTAGAGTTATAAAACCCACCTAAAGCTTGCTCCTTGAGCTCCAAGCTTTCGAGCTCCAAGATTTTAATGGCGTCCTTGAGTTTCCACAGGTCGGCCAAGGTGATCCTTCCAAGGAATGTCGAGAAGAGATGGCTAGAAAGGTAGAGCTATGTGAGCTAGCCATCAATTTGACCTTGAAATCGAGTTCTAACCATGAACTTAAGCAAAAAGGGAGGATTCAAACCTACCTTGCCCTCCTTGGTCATCCTCCTGAGATCCACAGCTCCTCTTTAGTCAGTTTGGGTGAATAGAGCAGTGAAAGGAACGAAGGGAAAGTTCCCTTGCTTAGAGAGGTGGAGAGTATATATATACTTGGGGTGAGGTTTTAACATAAACTCATAAGTTCTTCATATTTTCAACTTAGTCCCTCCATCCTTCTATGCTCGTCCCTTCATATTAATTCTAATGACAAACCTTCTTCTAAGGTCAAGAAATGAGGGCAAAGAAGATCAACATATTAGTTAAGCATACACATAAAAGGGCTATAGCACATACACCTTGATTATTCAATCACAAAGGTGTTTTTTCATAACTTGATTAATCAATTGAAGTGACCTTTCATCATTTCTTCTCTAAATGATGACAAGAGTCTTAAAAGATATTTTAGATGATGTATTTTACAAGTTGCACCCCTCAAATTGGGTAAATTGCACTTTTCTCCAATTTAGGGTTTTCAAGCACCGGGATTGCTTCCACAGCTGCACCTTGGTGCCCAAGCTTGGGAAATCCCTCAAACCTTACCATCATCATTCTCATGATGTCTCAATATCAGAGGAACATCTCAACATGTGCAATTTGCAAGTTAACCCTTCTAATTGGGTAATTTGCACATAGGTCCCTGTATTACAAAACAATGCTACAACTTTATATAAAAAGGAGCAAAAACTGAAATATATGTTTCTGAGAAACTTAATTACATGCCCAAAGTTAATCACAAGGATTTAATTACATATTTAGGCAAAACATCTAGGGTTAACGCATAACCCAGGTCAGGGATGTTACATGTATAGTATGTTGATTACTTAGTATATTACAGTGTTTTGAATACATTGCTCTGCTAAGTTTAGAATGATATACATGTTGTATTATAACTTCAAATAAGTAGACGCGACACCATAGAGATACCCGAGTCAAATATAAGTAAGAGAATGGTACAATGTAGAAAGAGATTTCTAGGAATAATAAAATAATAGACTTAGGAGCCCTGAACACCGTAGACCCGTATGTGAGGTCTGCGCCTTATGGGTGAAACAACCTAACCCTGGCAGCATCCAGTTTAGGGGGGTCGGAACATGCTATCAGGTGGCACGGGGGACGAAGCCCTAGTGGAAGTCTCCTTAAATTACATTTTGCGGTGTCCAACATCAACCAGAAGTCCTGGTGGCACTAGAGTATAGAAAAGCCAAGAAGTGGCTTGACTCTCTGCCTGTGTGCTCAGGTTAGAGGAGGAGTCCAGTTTAGGCCAGAGAGCTATTTTCCTGTTGTAGACCAAGGGAGTAGTCAAACTTAGCATTTCCCCGGGTGTGTCTGCTAAGTCTTGTACGGTGTGATCGTAGTGCACTACGAGTCTTCATATGTAGAGTACACTACATATGATCAGGGCATAATAAAATGAATGAGAGGTCAAACAAGTGTGTACAATTATTCAATTATTCTTTGTATGTTTCTGAATTATTAATTCTCTTTGTGATCAATCAAACATTTCATATATTGATTCACTCTTATAGATATTTAGAGTATCCTGCCATATTTATGATTGTCAATTATTAGACTCTTTAAAGCTTACTGCTATTATAATTGATATCAATTGCTCAAAAGTATATCTATAATTATATCAGTGCTTTAGACTGTTTCTTTGAAGTACTCATTCACTGAGTGAGTAGGCTCACCCCTCTACTGATAATTTTTAGGGAAATCACATGGAATTGAAGAAGATATCATTGCATCAGAGTAGATCTGCCACAAGAGTTAAGTCTGAGTATAGTTAAGTTCAGTCGGTCCTTGTCACTCTAGGTCCTTGTAAAGAAATAAGAGAGATTTGTAAATGATGATGTATAACATTATTCCTCTTTTAGCAATATGTGCGAATCAGCAATTCTTATGTGCTTAAAAGTATGAGGAACATAACGAATGTTCATACATGCATTTTTACTGTTGAAATCAGATTAGAGAAATCAATGTTTAGATTCCCTTGTAAAGTTGGTTTATGTGGTTCAATGTGAGAAAACAAAGAGTTTTGAAAGAGAATAAAAAGTTAAGGGTGGTCTTTGTATTACGTTAAATTCTCAATTTATGTCCTAATCTCATGATTAGTGGAAATTGTGAGATCGAAGTGTAACAAGAAACTTCCTCATCAACCTGGTCTGGCATCTCCTCATCGACAGAAGGATCGAATCCACAATCGAACCACATGGCATTCTGTTCAATCCAAGACATACCAAAGCCATGCAACTCTTGTACTTGAGTAAAAGTGGGAGCAGAGGTGCCAAGTCTTGCAAGCAAGGTAGCTAAAGGACCACCAGGGAGAGCTAGAACTCCAGGGATAGATCCACCAACAACAGAGGGTGTAGCAGCAGAAGCAATAGGTGGAGGGGCTGGGTAAAAGTGATTGTATGCATAAGATGCATAATCACCTCCTGGATAGAGAAGGTAGGCAGGGTAAGGATGGGCATAGGAAAGGTTCATGGTAGACATGATAGCACAAAGATCATGATGCATATGCTCCTTGACCTAATGGTTATATGCCTGTTGATGTATCATGTAACCAATGAGAGTTTCATTTGATACATGGAACAAGGCGCAGGCAGGTCGAGATGGCTGAGGAGGTGGAGGTGTCTGGGTGGAGGTGGAGGTTCCATGTGTGTTAGAAGAAGGGGTAGGCACACTCTTCTGAATTGTGGTCTCACTGATGCAGACTCCTTTTCGAGTAGGTTTGTAATAAAGGTCATGAAAAAGAGATTGCATGTGGCAAATTGAAAAAGATCACAAATCAGGGTTGGGTAGGGTGGGTGGGTTCCACGGGTGTTCTTATCAGAGTCAAAGCTAGTCATGTGATGGAGAATATATCGAGACCACTCTACTCTAATATTCTTCAGGATATAAAACATAATCATCGTGATATTCTCTACAATTTCAATTTGGTTTTTCTTTGGATGAATATTGCAGTTGACTACCATGGCGAGAATGTGGTTCTTCAGGTCTAAGGCAGAGGAGGGAAGGGTAGACTTCTTCCTATAGGGAAAATGATGCTTCTTCAAGAATTTATGTATGTTAGGGAGAGTGATATCATATTTCTTATAGAAGGCCTCAGGGTCTAGGAGGTCAAAATACTCAGGATAATCCTTCCTCAATGTGTCGATCACCTCAGTACCAGAGAAAAAGATGTTCAAGGTATCCTCTAAGACTTGGAATTTCTTCCCGACAATCATGGAAGTAAGAATGACTTGGGTATTTGGCAGGGGTACAAGAGTGTCATAATTTCATTGTAAGTTTGCATAGAATTCATGAACGACCTTGGTGCTTGTGATGGAATTGTTATAGCACACACATTCAACACTCGGGGCGGAGAGGTGGTAGTCATACAACAGCTCAACAACATGATCAATGACCATTTGTCTATGCGGGCGTGGCTCAAATAAGGCACAAAAAGGAAAGGGGTTCCTAGAAAGGAGCTCCTTGTACCTATTTACATCATCATTTGAGACAAAGAAGGTATCATCGAATGAAATAAGGTGAGAGTTTGAAGAGGAGGATGGTGCTCCAGAGGGGGCGGCTCTCTTTCTCCTATTGGAAGCCATGGAGGTGAGATAAGAAGATTGAGAGGTCAAAAACATAGGAAACACCACCAAGAACTGACCAAACATCTAGGGTTGATGTTCAACAGGTCTAGGAAGGTCGATCAAGGGTATGCAAGGGCTAGGAAGAGGATGGTCGGGACTAGGGTTGAGAGCTTGAGGGAGCTGGAGAGTGAATTGTTCAATTTTTCTCTAGTTGTGAGGGAGAAAAGTCAGCTGAACCACACTTAAGTTTGCTCTAGCCTGACCATCATTTGAGTTCTAAGAGAAGGAAACTCGATTGAATGGCTTTTTACAAAAGCCCTCAGCCACAGATCGGTTGAGTTGGCAACTCGACCGATCGTAAACCTGAACCATCATTAGAAATTTTAATTTTTAGCCGTTTGAGTACTAATTAAATTTATTTTTCTATTCAATTTTGCATTTTAAACATAATTAGGCACATATCACTTATCATTGGGTACTAATTAGCGATAAAACAAATGCTTGCAAAAAGTAAAACAAGTGAAAAATAAGGCAAAAGAACATGAAGATTTAGCACATAAGAAAGCAAGGGTGATCAAGACATGAGCAAAGCATATAGTATAGATAAAAACTAACTAGAGGGCATATCATATTCATCCAAGGCAGTTATGTGCAGTTTAGATCTAATAAAATTATATTGCTCTCTAGCTAGAGGTTTAATGAAAATGTCCACCAACTAATTTTTCGTATCCACATGCGTGATATAAATTTCCTTCTTGGCAATGTGATCACGAAGAAAATGATGACGAACCTCTATACGCTTGGCTCTATTATACAATATAGGATTGTAAGATAAATTGATTGCACTAGTATAATCACAATAGATAAGATAAGCATCAAAATAAATGTTAAAGTCTTGGAGCATTTGCTTCATCCATAGGACCTGGGCACAACAACTCCCGACTGTAATGTATTCAACCTCAATAGTTGATAAATCCATGTGCTCTATTTTTTGGAGAACCAAGACACCAAGCATGGTCCTAGGAGTAAGCAAGTGCCACTTTTGCACTTTCTATCAATCAAGCATCCCGCGTAATCAACATCACTATAGGTTGTAAGAGTAAAGTCACTTGACTTGGGATACCATAGTCCAAAATTTGGGGTTTTGGCTAAGTACCTTAAAATCGTCTTAACAACTATAAATTGTGATTTCTTGGGATTTGATTGAAAGAGAGCACATAAGAAAACATTAAACATTATATTAGGATAAGGGGCAGTTAAATAAAGTAAACTTCTAATCATACCTCTATAGAGCTTCTCATCCACTTTCTCACCTTCTTCATCTTTATCAAGTTTGGTGGTGTTTGACGTGGGGGTGTCCATCATCTTGGCGTTCTCCATCCCAAAGAACTTTAGTAGCTCACTTGTGTACTTGCCTTGGTTGATGAAGTTTCAGTCTTTAGTTTGTTTGATTTGAAAGCCGAGGAAAAATGTAAGCTCACCCATCATGCTCATCTTGAACTCTCTGCATAAGACCACTAAACTCCTTGCAAAGATCAAGATTTGTTCTGCCAAAAATGATATCATCAATATAAATTTGAATGATAAGAAAATTGTTAGAAGTGTGTTCAAGAAACAAGGTAGAATCTACTTTGCCCATGATATACCCATGATCTAACAAAAAGTTCTTTAACTTCTCATACCAAGCACGAGGTGATTGTTTGAGCTCGTAGAGAGCTTTTTGCAATAGATAAACATGGTCAGGTAAACTATCATGTTCAAAGCCTAGGGGTTGTGCAACATACACTTCATCCTCAATTGTACCATTCAAAAATACACTTTTAACATCCATTTGATAAAGAAGAAGAAAAAATTAACTAGAAAAAGCAAGCAACATACGAATGGACTCAAGTCTAGCTACAAATGCATATGTTTCATAAAAAACTGTACCTTCCTATTGATTGTAGCCATGAGCCACTAACCTTGCTTTATTTATTACCACCTTGCCTCTTTCATCTAGATTGTTGCGGTAGACCCATTTGGTCTAATGATCTTCCTATCACATGGTCTTGGCACCAGGGTCCACACTTTGTTCTTGTCAAATTGCTCCAATTCTTCTTCCATGGCTAGGATCCATTAATCATCCCCAAGAGCTTCTTTGACATTCTTTGGCTCGAGTCGTGAGATGAAGGTGTTGTTGGCTTGTTCTTTGTTGAAAGCAATCCGTGTCTTCACTCTTTCAAAAGGGTCACCTGAAATCAGCTCTTTTAGACGATTCTTTGCAAAGTGGGGAGTTGGATCCTTTTTCTCTTCATCTTTCTCTTCTTCTTGAGTGACCACCTGTTTTCCCTTTTGGGTTATGTTGAGTTCTTTTAGGATAGGAATCACCTCACCTGTAACATCATCATTTGGAACAATATCTTTGGGAATAGAGGGGTTAGTCTCAATAAACTTAACATTAATAGATTGTTATACTTTAGCAAGATCAACATTAAATACTCTATAAGCCTTGCTAGTAGTGTTGTAGCCAAGAAAGAAGGCCTTGTATGATTTTAGATCAAACTTTTCAAGAGAATATTTCATGTTAAAAACAAAACAAGGACATTCAAAAATATGAAAGTAATCGATAGAAGACTTCCTACCACGCCATAGCTCATAGGGGATTTTCTTCAAAGAAATATGAGTGAAAACTTGATTTTGCACAAAACATGAGGTACTAACGACTTCGGCCCAAAACTTCTTTGGAGTGTCATACTCTAAAAGCATGGTCCTAGCTAATTCATGTAGTGACCTATTCTTCCTCTCTACAACACCTTTTTATTGAGGTGTTCGAGGTGAAGAGAAGTTATGTGCATATCTAGATTATTCACAAAAACGTTCAAAAAGATAATTTTCAAACTCTCCCATATGATCACTACATATGGAAATAATTTGGCAAGAAGCTTCATTCTCAACTAATTTACAAAAAATAGAGAAAACATCAAGTGTATCACTCTTGGAAATGAGAAAGAAGGTCCAATTATATCGATAGAAATAATTGACAATAACAAGATAATACTTGAAACCACGAAGCAATTGAGTTCCAATAGATCAATATGTAGAAGTTCAAGAGCTCTCTTGGTACTAAGGACTCCTTTGGATTTGAAGTTGGACTTAGTTTTCTTTCCTTGGGTACAGGGTTGGCATTCCTCATCCTTTACAAAATCCAATTTGGGAAGTCCCTTGACCAAACCCTTTTTGCTCAACTTCTTCAATTGATGCATATTTACATGACCAATCTGACGATGCCAAAGAGAAATATCATTCGAGTTGACTACTAGGCATTTACCAATAATAGGCTTGCTAGAGTCAAGTAGAATTACATAAAGATTACCACTTCTAGTTCCCTTATATATGACATGATAAGTGAGGGAATCTAGAATCAAGCATTCAAAAGAAGTAAATAGCACAAGGTAACCATTATCACATAATTGACTTACACTTATTAAATTGTGATGTAGGACATCCACAAAAAGGACATTCTTGATACACAAGGATTCATCTATATCACCCTCACCTTTTACCTTACCTTTCTTGTTGTCCCTGAAAGTAACCGAACCTCCTTTCTTCTTAGTGAAATTGTTGAAATGGCTTATATCACCTGTCATGTGTTTAGTACAACCACTGTCAACAATCCATCCTCCTTTTTCCTACAAGAAAGGAGAGTGTCGGTTCCCAACTCAAAGTTTGGGATCTGGAGTTAGCTTGGGGACCCATTTCATCTTTGGGTTGGTCCCCTTAGGCTTGTAAGGACAATAAGTAGAATAATGATCATCACTTCTGCAATGAGAGCAAATCATAGGGTTCTTAGTGCCAAAAGACTCTCCAATGAAAAAGAAGGCTTCCTTACTCTTTTTCACTCCTTTGGCTTTGTTCTTGCCCTTAGGTGCTCCCCCTACAAATCCCAGACCAATAGTACCACTTTGTTTGGTAGAATGGTCAAGGATTTCATTTAGGAAGTTTTTCCCTTTGAGGAATTTCTACAAAGAGGCTCTAAGTCTATGATTGTCATAAGTGAGAGATATAATAGTAAAGGACAAGCTAGCAAGATCATCTCTAGCATGAATAAGGTCAGCCTTTAAACATAGGGCTTTAGTCAAATAAGAATCTTTTTCAAGAGAAATAGAAGCAACACCATTACTAGGCAAAATAGGTCTAGAAGATAAATCATTAACTTGACCAAGAAACCTAACATTTTCATATTTAAACAATTGAATTTCTTTGAGATAAACATCCCTCTCATCTCTACGAGCATAAAAAATAAGCTTGAATGTAGCACTTTTAGTTTGAAGTATTTCAAGCTCATTTAGGCACTTTTGGTTATCTTCCTTAAGAGATTCAATGTTCTTAAGATGGACACCCTTCTCTACCTCAACTTCATTGTATTGGATCTCAACATCAAGAAATTGGCCTTGCAAGCTATCAATGCTCTCAAGATTAATTTTCTCATTTTGCTCAAGAATCTCAAGTTTAGCATACAAGTCATCAATGATTTTTCCTAACCTCTTCTTTTTAGATTTACATTTAGAATAAGAAGAATGGGTAGAAACAAGCATATCAATGAGAGTTTCTTTAGCCAACTCATGAAATCTTACCTCACTTACCTCACCTACCTCACCAATATCTTCACTTGTAGAGGCTATGAGTGTAAGGTGGCACTCTCCATCTTCATCGAAACTTGAGTCACTAGAGGATGATGCTTCCCAAGCTGCATGAGTTGCATCTTTGTGTCTCATCTCCTTCTTATACTCCTCTTGTACTTGCTATCTTTTTTGTACTCTTCTTCCCTCTTGGAGCTACTCTTGCAGTGTGAATTTCTTACCTTAGGACATTCACTCTTGTAGTGTCCTTTTTTACCACACTCGTAGCACCTTGGAGTATAAGAAGAAGATTGCTTTCCTTTGAAGTGCTTTCCCTTGGATAGTTGGCTTCATGCTCACTAGGGCCATCATCTTCACTAGAGGAGGAGGGAGAGGTCTGGCAAGCAAGTTATTGTTGAAGGATGACAACCTCCACTTGAGCTTTGAAGGCACTATCTTTGATCTTCTTTGTTTCCTTCTCTACTTGCTTGGCTTCCTCTTCTTGCTTGTCAAGTCTTGGCTCATGAGCTTGTAGATCCCCAATAAGCTCCTCGGTTGGAATGTCACCAAGACTTCTCACTTCTTTAATGGAGGTCACATTTGACTCCCATCTCTTTGGTAGAGATCTAAAGATCTTTGAGTTGATTGCTCCTCTATCCAAAGTGTGTCCCAAAGTAGCTAGGCCGTTGATGATGATGTTGAGCCTAGAGTATATCTCGGCAACTCCTTCTTTCTTCCCCATCTTGAAGTTCTCTAGGAGGTCGTTCAATATGTAGATCTTTGCCTCCTTCACTTGATTTGTGCCTTCGTAAGTGATGCATAACTTATCCCATATCTCATAGGTTGTATCCCATGAGGAGATGCGGTTGAACTCGGTTGGAGTGAGGTCTGCATAGAGGATGCTAATTGCTTTGGCATTGAGCTGGGCATTCTTTAGGGCAACTTCATCCCATATTGACACAGCTCTGGTTGGCTCCTTGTAGTGTGTAATCATCACCTTCCACATATCAAATTTCATCCCTTGAATGTAGAACTGCATACACCTCTTCCAATAGAGGAAGTTGGTGCCATAAAAGACTGGGGGGAGCATGGAGAAGCCTCCCTCTAGGTTGAGTGAACTAAGTAGGTTCTTACCCATCTTCTCATCTTGTGGGAGATGTGTTGCATAAGATCCAAGCTCTAATACCACTTGTTGGCTCTAGGGCTCTTGAGGGGGGTGAATAGAGCTTCAAAAATTCTCACAAAAATAGTTAGACCTTCAAATTATATCAATTGAAACCAAATTCTTAAGAAAAATTTGAAGTCATATCTAAACAAGCATAACAAGGATGTGAGAGATTGAAACATATACTTGGATAAGGTGGTTAGAGTGGTTCTAATTTTCAAACTAGGAGACCGTCGATCCACTACCTAGACAGATCAACCTCTAGAACTTTGCAACCCATGTATACTTATATTCCATCATAAGAGATACAAGGAGACCACCATACATCCAAGGGCTTACCTATTCAAGACAAGAGTCTTTACACAAGGACTTACCCACTTGATCAAGATGTCTTCAACCTTCACCGAGGACTTACCCATACTTGCATCAAGTCTTTGGCCTTGAAGGAATTACCCACTCTTATTGAATCTTTGCCTTGCCCTTATCCTTCACTTGGAGAAGATCTTCACTCCTTCTTCAACCTTAAAGAAGAAAAACAACTTCACCTTCACTCATAGAAGCTCATTTCAACCTTTGTTCTTTGAGAAAGAGGATTGGGAAGATTGAAGGAACGAGAGCTTTATAAGATAACATGGAGGTAGCTCTCTTACAACATGCCTAATTCACTCATAATCACAAAATGATTAGTAAATGAGAGAGAGAAAGGGCCTCAAAGGGTTGCAACACACTCAACTATAGCAAGGACCAAGGATAACATGAATGAGAAAACTTGGAATGAACTCCAAGGGGTCCTATTTATAGGTGGGGGTGTTCCTTTGACTGTGGGATCACTTAAAAAAAATTGTTTCACAACTTGCAACAGATCTATTTTCATTTACAAAAACTCTCTAATGGTTAGAATCACTTCTTTTATATTTTTTGTACCGTACATTTGGTCGATTTTCAATAAAGATAACTCAACCGATCGACTAACACGACAAGGCTAATTTTCAAACTATTGGTCGAGTTTGTTCTGGGAAACTCAACCGATGAGTCAAAATCAATTTTGGTTAGTAAATTGGTCGATTGAGTTATGTGAGTGTGCAACTCGACTGATCGAACCATTTCCAAAAATCCATCACTGATCGGTTGAGATTCCAACTCGACTGACAAAGTTGTTGTGACAAAATTTTCAAAATGGTTTTAGAGTGACCAAACATTAGAATTAAGTGTCCCTGGTTTTTTCTCATCGTAGTTACAAGTCATACCATAAATACAAGTGATTACAAAAATATTCTAAGGTGGTTTGGAGTAATTTTTCAAATTGCACACTTGCATTGCATTTGACTTGAACTTGGACAAGCTAGGGCTTGCGTAGTTTGATCCTTTTCATGTACCTACAGCCTGAAATCAATCTTAAACAAACATATTAGATACATATGAATGGAATGGTTAAGTTGTTATCAAAATATTGATAATGTATAGCTCTTAAGTCAACAAAATGATCCCAGCTGATGAAAACATCCTAACTATTACAAAGTTAGATCTAAATATATTTTGACACCCATATAGATCAAAGTAGTCAATCCTTGTCCGCTCACCACATACATCAAAGCAGCCATCTCCACCAATCAATGTTGTTCCATCATTTGATGCAACACAACAAGATACTTTTCTTAATTCCAGAAATTCTAATATTCCTTGAATTAAAACTTAGCCATAACATATTCATAACATATAAAACATGTTTGAATTATGACACAACACAAAATATAGTAATTGAACAAACCAAGAGAAAATCACACAACTCACATAATAAATCATGTATTTGGAGATATATAATGTTTGAAAGGTTAAAAAAATACCAATCTCACAGTAATGGCACTGAAGAGTTTTTTAGAAAGATTAACCACTTGTACACAAGAAAACATCACTTCATTAGGAACTCATTTTCTTTCCTTTTGAACCCATATTCTAAGATGTAATTTCCATTTCATAGTTTACTTAGGCTTGTACTATAATTTTTCTGACTTATTTATTGATTTATGATTTACTAAAGTTTAGAGTAGATTATTTCCATTCAAACAATAAAATAAAATAATATTCACTGCTTTTTAGAAATTCAAAATCATTTTTAGAGTAGTAATGGCACTGAAGAGTTTTTCAGAAAGATTAACCACTTGTACACAAGAAAACATCACTTCATTAGGAACTCATTTTCTTTCCTTTTGAACCCATATTCTAAGATGTAATTTCCATTTCATAGTTTACTTAGGCTTGTACTATAATTTTTCTGACTTATTTATTGATTTATGATTTACTAAAGTTTAGAGTAGATTATTTCCATTCAAACAATAAAATAAAATAATATTCACTTCTTTTTAGAAATTCAAAATCATTTTTTTGTGGTCTCAACATATTGGGTGGACCTATCAAGGCTAACCACATGATTGCAAGGATCACAACTTATCTGCATGTGTTGCATATAAAAAAATGCTGAAAAGACGTGAAAACTCATGCACACAAACCACAAGGAAGATATCAAGGGATAAAAAGGTCAAATGCCAAACCCCATATTTAACGATAAAAAACATGATGAGATGATGATATAGGCATACAAAACTTTTATTAGTAATCACAAGAAACCAATTCAACATGCTAGTATTGCTTCATAACATTACTTGTACTCTTCTCTATATCAATGAGCCCATGTTGGAGTTGTGAGGTGGCCATGAGATATGAAGTGATATCCTATCATTGGAAATTAGAGTAGAATGAAGAGAGGTGAAAAATAAAAAAAGAACCCAGCGGAAAATAAGGCCCTAAAATCACATTGAAATAAACATAGAAAGCTAAAGATAAAGAATTGAGTGGTTAATAAATCTACAACTGACTCATGATTTCCAAAATGCATAGAAAAACGGGACAAGGAAACTATCAACAACACATGACATAAAAAGTAGGAAACAAAATCATACAACCTCGTGGTTGTGTCAATGAGGTCTGAGAAGGGCTAGAACCCACAATAAAACTTCTGATTGGATAGTGAAGAAGGTGGAACATGTTGTGGTGGGCATATCAGACAAAAAGGGATTGGGAATTTATATGTAATGATAAAAAATGGGAGTGATTGGGTGTGAAATGATCTCATCGAAGAAAAAATCCTCAATGTTACAAAGTTATATCTAAATATATTTTGACACGCAACATGGATGGATGCACAAAAGGAAAAAATAAACTAAACTAAAAGGCTCCAAAGGGAAACATGATCATCTCAAAGATAACTTCAAAGGTATATTGATCCTTCTTGGGCTCCTAAACCAAGTCAAATTTAATAAAATCCCCACTACTTTAGTATTGGGAATATTACTCCTAAAATGACAAAAATTGCATAGAGAAACACATTCTGATGATATGATATTTCTCCTTCTTAGCGTACAATGGTTGTTGATCAAGTGCCTTTACTTGTTCAAGAAGACAAGTACATCTAAGAAAGGGAGATGGGTTTTTATATCTAATAAGTACATATATAATGATAAAAAGCCTCATAATAACTAGAGAGGAAAGTAATACTTAAAAAGCTATTCAGGATGTTACATTGTTGCTTCGTCCATTATGTTAGATCCTTACGATTGACACAATCGTGGGAGGTTATGGCCATCATGCCCCCAAGGATCATTGACGTTAAGCTCCAACACACGCAAGTTTCTCCCTTTAGACTGATGGTCACAGTAGTGGGGCAAAAGATCATGGTTATAATGATAACTAAATTTAGAAGAAGGTTTCTTTAATATCGATATTTATGAGTAACATACATATTTCAACATCTATTTAATCATTTTAAATGTAATATGATATATCAAATTTTGAATTGGCAACAAAAAAGGGTGATTTGGAAGTGTTTGATTATTAGTTGTAGTGATGAACACATGATTGATCATGGTAAAAGTAAGAAAGAAACCATAAAGATCAAGTCAAAGAAAATGAGGTCTAAAAAAAATTAGGAAAATAGCATCGACGGGTTGTAAAACTGGAAGGGGGAATGAATGAAGAAAACTTATCATTATGCTTTCTATTACTGGGTAGTTTTCAACGACATAATTTTTACAAGTTGTATTGTCATGGGTATCGTTTCAATGTGTTTCTTGAAAGTTGTTTCATGTATCACATAGAAAAATTTACTATTAAAGAATGCACTATTTTCTCTTTATTAAAAGTCACATATATACATAACTTACGTGAAATTCATCTATTTTACTCGGCACGCACTATTGATCGGTATTAATTATAATCAAAATTTCCTTGGCAAATTAGTCTTTATTTTTATTCTTTTCTTCTGTGAGGTTGTGATCTAGTAATGTCCGTCTAACAAAAAATGCAGTTTTTAAATGACCTCATTAATCTTCATACCAAAAAAGTAATTTCCCAATAAATAAACACTCCCCATGGTCGGAAGCATGCGGTGCTTGCTTGGCTGACTTCAACCATGCACGACGCAGCCGCAACAGACGTCGGAACCCAAAAACCTCACCGAACCCAAATCTTCTCTTTTAATTGCAGCACGTTGGGCACGAATCTCCGCCCCTCCTTGTCTACGTCGACACGTGTGCCGAACCTCCGGCTACAATCGGGCCCCACGGTCACCCACCCACCCGAGTCCCGACTCCGTTTGGCCGTCTGGCGAACAGTGAAGCCGTCGCGAGTAGGCCGATGCCAGTACCCCATTTCCACCCGAATTTCCAAACCCTTCGAGGGGGCACCTCTATACAGTCCACCACCGTCCAGGGGCTCTACCTCCGCACCCACTTTTCTCTTCCACTCCCCGTCGTGACCCTGATTCTGTTCCTAGAATTCCGTCCTTCTGTTTTCCCCCCACCGCGTCCCGTCTCCTCAACTCTCCGGCCTCCGTCTCTCTCTCTCAGCGCCGCGACCTCGTGCCCTTCTTCTCTCCTATCAATGGACTCGTCCACCCCTCCGCCGTAGCGCCGTGCCCTCTGCCATGATCGCCGTTGACTCCCGCACCTTCTCGTTTGACGTGAGCTCGCCCGGAAAGGACAAGGCTGGAGATGACTATGCCCTCGCCGGAACCACCAGGGGCGAATGAAAAAGACGGTCAGGTAGCGGACGCCGCAGCATCACCTCCTTTCCCTGACTCCGTCATCCCTTTCTTGAGTTTCTTCCATTCTTTCAAACTGGGGTCTCTCGCCTCTTCACCTCTCCCTCCTCCTCCCCCTCACCCCCTTCCTCTTCCCCATCCACCCGCACATGACGCCAGCACCTCCACGGCCACCACCCAACTCCAGGTGCTCGTCCGCACCGGCAAAGGCACGCGGGTGTTCCGCCTCGACCCGCACGCGACAGTCTCGGACCTCTGCAACTGCATCAATCACACCACGGGTGTCCCCACCAACGAGCAACGTCTCATCCACGCCGGCCGCCAGCTCTGCAACTCCTCCCTCCTCTCCTCCTCCGTCCCCGACGGCGCCGTCCTCCACCTCACCTACCGCCTCCGCAGCACAAACTGCCCTCGGTCATGGCTCGTCGCCGACGAGATCACCTCCGCGGTGATCGCCCTCCGGGACCCCACACGCCACTGGCCGCACGACCTCGACGCGCTCATCAAGGTCTTCATCTCACTCACCCCACCTGACGGGATCATCCACCACGTCGAGGCATTCATCGCATCCGGAGCCGCCGCGTCACTCGTGCTGCTCTACGCCACTTGTAAAGACCACCACCGCGCGTCGGCGGAGATGGCCATCCTTTTATTTCTCCACCCTTCGCTGGAAACCAGGTACCATGCCTTGTACCTCGAGTTCTGCCGCCAGCTGTCCGGAGTCGTAACTAGTGAAGACACACTCTACATCCGCTGCCGCCGCGCCTTGGGGTCCGCGGTACATTCCCAGGGCACACAACTCGACTCACCGCTCTACTTCGGTGGGTCCGCGGTACTTTCCCAGGGCACGCACCTCGACTCGCCGCTCTACTTCGGCGACCCCCCGTCCGCCTGGGATGCTACCCCCAACCTTCTGCCTTTCTTCGAAGAAATCGCTGACTCGCTCTACTCCAAACTCAACCTCTGTTTGGCCGACAAGCTCTCCCCTCTGTCCATGCCCTGGTTCTCCGACCTCTCTCGAGACTTCTCCAACTTCCTCTCGCCTCTAAAGAAGAAACTCCACCGCGGGTTCGGATGGCCCGACTGGATGAGGACACAGCGCACTAGCAGCGAGGAGTCCCATAAGATGCTCTGGGAAACACGCTTTTGTGCTATACATCAGAAGTTTCTGAACCTGCTCAACATCACCGATCAGTGCCTGAAATGCATAGAGGAACTCTTACTAAAATGGAACGGCGCGTTTGAGCTGCATTGTAATGCCTGGTTTCCTTTCTTGTCTCTGCTCACTGACCTCAATGACATCGCCCAAATCTTCTCCGGGGCTGGGGACGTCCTGCACTCCGTGATCTTGGCTAGACGGGTCCCGTTGAATGCATTGCTTACTCGCAACACGTCTCTCCCTGAATCCTTTAGGTGGTTCTTGAATCACAAGGACGTAACTGACTTTGACACCAGGAGGAATTTCGCCCTGATGCTGTTCCCTGATGAGAAACAGGATTTTGAGGAGTATTACGAGATGCTTATTGATAGGTCTCAGCTGGTCACGGAGTCGTTTGAGTACATTCTTCGTACCGAGCCTTCTTCTCTGCATAATGGACTCTTGATTGAGTTCAAAAATGAGGAGGCCACGGGGCCTGGAGTTGTGAGAGAGTGGCTCTGTTTGTTGTGTCGAGAACTGTTCAGTCCTGAGAATGTCCTGTTCCTTCGGTGCCCAAATGATTGTAGAAGGTTCTTCCCAAATCCAGGTAAAATGCCCCCACCTGCAATCTACAGTTTTGGAACTCATCTTACTGTGCACCCTATGCTCTACTAATAATTAGTTCAATGAACTGGGTATCATCTTGATCTCTACACATTGATAGGATAGTTTATTGCCTCTTATAATCTTATAGATTTTCTTTATGACTGGTCTTCTTAGCAGTAGGCAGCAAATCAAGTAAGGTCAGTATGATTGCCAATCGAGGGAACTAATACAGCGAAAGATATGGTTTAGATGCTGACTGTTTTTGTCTTCTATTTTGGGTCGGGGGGTTGTAAAGCTACCACTTGCTCGTGTTATTGCTGCTTCTTGATCTATCATCCTAAACTCTAGATGTCTTCTGCTCTTTTTAAAACTGATCTCAAATCTTTGCTGGCTTGTCTTTGAAGCTTTAGTGTTGTTGGTTCAAGACTTATAGTTGCTAGTATGATGCTTTATCCTGTGGATAGTGGTAGAATGACACTTTAGACATATTGTTTCCAGTGTTGCGGAACCTGCAATGTTGTTGTTGGTGGTTAAGGCAGTTTATGGCGTCGATGATGATAGTTGATATGGAACGTTGGTGTTTGTTATTGACATTAGAAAGTTTTGTTTGCTTGAATTTCATCCCGTTTTTGGATTTGCTTCTTCATTTTGGGTTTGGCTTTTGTGAAGAGGGTGATACTCAAATCTTGAGGTTTCACCAACCTTTTTGCTGGTGATTTGCAGAAAAAGGGTTTTTCCTTAGGGTTAAATATACCAAACCTGTTCCAGTACAATGTAGGAGAGCTGATTTGGTAAGGAAAGAAGTTTTTCATTAAGAATATAAGTCTGTAATCCTTAGCTAATGGGTTATATATCCAATCCTATTAACTAAACCTATCTCTCTAAGGACCTGCAAGTGGGCAAGCATGGACATAGATGTAGATTTACACACGTGACACAACAATTTAAAAAAAATGTAAGACACCAACATGGCGCTGGACACAAAAAAGATTACATATACATGTTTATTAGTTTTACATATAAACACATAACTACAACAAGAACATTCAAATACAAAGATCATCTCTTCCAATCATATTGAATTTCATGTGTGCATGCATACATCGTGAAATCAAGCCATCGAAGAGATGCTATCAAAACAAACCCACATATAATCACCGTAGTAGTAAACTAACAGGCAATCATTCACAAATAATAATCTGAGTTGAGCACCATACAGATCAACTCACAGTAAAGTTGCTCATTCAAAATATTGGACAGGAAAAAGATAGTGGTGGTTGTGGACAAAAAGAAAAAAGAGAGTAGATATGTTATTATTTGTAGTAGAGGAGAGTGAAATTAGTGATGGAGGTGGAGGATGAGGTAGAAGAGGATGGGAAGAGGAGATTGCTGGTGGTGGTAGTGATTGTGGTGGAGAAATAGAACTTAGGTTTGGAGGTGATGTAGAGAATAGTAGTTGTGTTGGACAATAAAGAAAGAAGAGGAGCAGATACATTGCTATTTTTACAATAGAAGAGTGAAATCAGTGATGGAGGTGGTGACGAGGAAGAAGAGGAGGGGGAAGAGGAGACTGCTACTCGGTAGTGGTGGTGGAGGAGAAATAGAACTTAGGTCTTGCAGGTAGTGTTAAAAATAGTGGTGGTGGTGGACAAAGGAGACTGCTACTCGGTAGTGGTGGTGGAGGAGAAATAGAACCTAGGTCTTGCAAGTGGTGTTAAGAATAGTGGTGGTGGTGGATATCAAGGAAAGAAGAGGAGCAAATATGTTGTTATTCGTAGGAGAGCAGAGTTAAATCAATGATGGAGGTGGAGGATGAGGAGGAAGAAGAGGGGAAGAGGAAACTACTACTGCTGGTGTGGCGGCGGTGGTGGAGAAATAGAACACATGCACATGTATTGCAGGTGGAGGAAGAAGAGGAATGGGAGGGGGAGATGTGCTGTCATTTGTAGAATAAGAGGACAAGGTGAGAAAAATTAGGTGTTTGCGGTGGGAGGAAGAGAATGTTGTTGGTGGTAGTGGTGCTTGTGGTGGTCGTTTAGGAGAAATATAATGCATGCACTTTCAGAGGTGGAGGAAGAAGAGGACAGGAAGGAATTCGTTGGTCAGAGGGGAGGGAAGAAGAGGAGGGTAGAAATGGGTAGGACAAAGAGTGAAGAATTGGGAGTAGGAGTGTAAGAATCTCCTCTTGTTGTGGATTTGTCTCTTGGTGGAGAGGAGAATGTAACAGTTTGGCTACCGCTGCTCCTGCTGCTGTAGGATAACAACAATGGCTTATGGAGATCACCGTCGCTGTTTGCAACTCCTGTTTCTTGTGGAGGAGAGGAATTGCTGTGTTACTGCGACTTGTAGCACCTGCTAGCAAAGGAGAAGACCACTGGTAATGAGCAGGCTCACGGTGGCAAGTGTTGGAGGGGAGGTCGTTGGTGGAGGGAGGAGGAAGAGGAGAGGTTGGCAGCAATCATAGTCACGAATTTGGGATTAATTCGGCGAGGTTGGAAAATTCGGCATTTCGGAATCATGTGGAAATTTCGGATAAAATTCAACCAAGATTTGGTAAAAGTTCAGTCAGTATTTGAGAAAAATGGATAAAATTTGAACTATACAAATATGTGTGTAAATACAAAGATTACATATATATACATAGGTACACAAGATAAACACATTGGAATTTGATTATATATATGCATACACATGAATTGCCAACTGATTCTCTATTCCGAAATGTCAAATCATATAACATGTTCTAATTTCATAACTGAACAAATGTGGAAATTTGGGAACAATGTGTGAAATACACTGAAAATTCGTATAATTTGTGAGTAATTTGTGGAGTTTGGGAATAGTATGGGTTTCTTGCGAAATTCGTACATAGCATGCCTCTACATGAAAAATTCGTGAATAATTAAAAAGATTGGAGAATTTTGTGATTATGGCAGCAACGGGTGGAAGAAGAGAGGCCAGAGGCGAAAGGTGGAGGAAGAGAAGTCGCCCTGTTGGTGAGATGATCAGGAGGGGGAGACTAGGATGTTGGGAGTGGTGAGGAGGGAATTGTGTGCAACAGGGTGTTTCCCCCTTCTTAGGGATGGCATGTCCTGTCTCTGTCCACGCCATGTACAACCCCTAATAATAAAAGGGACTTGGATGTGCCTGGTCTGTGTCCATATGGCACGTGTCAGGTACGGACATGGAAGCCTCCGGGAAGCGTTTGTGCTTCCTAGGCTGCAAGAGAAAGTGATAATAAATAGTTTTTTTCCATATAAAGGGGCATCTTAGCGGATGTTTCTGTGTTGGCCAATAAGACTATGAAACATATACTTTAAACTGGAAAAAGTAGCATATTGAACTTATGGTCTGTTCTTTTGGAACGAGAACGTTAGCTGGGTTGTTTTTCTGATTTCTATACTGTCTGTTTGCTGAGTGTGACTTGTCCTTTGTGCTCTAGCTGGTTATTTAATGGATCAATCTGAAAGTCAAGACTAACTGGCACAACTCTGTTCACTAGGAGTTCACCCTTGCTGGATCACTCATTCATTGTAACACTGGTATGTCCCTGGGCATAATGGGCATGATGATGTGTGACATCATCTTTCACCTTTTGGTCTATCTTTAGGAGTCTGTTGGGGTACCTAACTAGGGGTGGCGAAATTCCCCAAAAACCCATGGGTATGCAGACCCACTAAGGTTCTGACCCAATTATTGTGGGTGAAATGGGTTTCAGTTAGCTGCTGGGTTTTAACGGGGATAGGAATGTGTGGCCCATAACCCACATGGAGACCCACTAAGCCCCAATAAGACCCACTAAGCCCCAATAAGACCCACACATCTCGCAGCCCCACCCTTGGTTTCCGTTTAGCCTCCCATTCCCCTTTGGGTCCCGATCTCGCCGCTCTCCTCGGTCGCTGCCCTAGATATCCCAAGATGTCGGTTGCAATCGGCCATCATCGACAATAAGCATCGAAGGCAGCAAAGGCCTAGTTCTTCTCGAGTCATCTTCTTCCTACAGGGCATGACAAGCTTGATATCGGTCCTTCCACAACTCCGTCCACCCCCATGCTCCCCCATGGGATCCTCCATCCCATGCAAGGAAGCCACAACACCACATCAAGCCATCCTCTACCTCTCCCTCCTCCTAACCGCCTTAGGAGCTGACGTCATCCGCCCTTCAGTCGTAGCCTTCGGCACCGAGCAGTTCAACTCCACCATTGCTGCCATCTCCGACACATCGACAGAGCGCCGTAGCGTCTTGGCCAACATGTGGAGCTCCTTCAACTGGTACTAATTCTGCATGGGCACGTCGATGCTTCTAGTCGTGACTGTCGTGGTGCAGATCCAGGACAACGTCGGGTGGGAGTGGGGGGCTAGGGATCCTAGCGGCAGCCATGGCCGCGTTAGTCGTGGCCTTTGCGGCAGGGTACCCGATGTACATGATGCTGGACCCCGCCGGTAGCCCGTTCACGAGGCTGTTGCAGGTTGGCGTGGCTGCTTTGAAAAGGACCGAGTTGCAAATATTGCATATGGAGTGGCCAGGTTGCAAACTGTGTGGACATGGATTTCTGTGTAATAATATCATATATAGATTTCGTGTAAACGAGTCGTAGAGAGGATTTTTGTTTAATTGTTGCATGTTTGAAATTGTCAAATTGACTTTCAAAGTTAAAAAGGACTTGATTTGTAAATATCATATATTGGAGGGGTCATGTTGCAAACTGTGTGAGTACTAATCTTGGAGGATCTTTTACAATTTTTACATGTTTGAAATCAGAATTATCCAGTGCCTAAATCTTGAGAGTTGGTCAATATAGGTTGTAATGGGTACCCATAACCCATTACTTATTGGGTTGGGTATGGGTATGTATTATTGTGCATGTTCTTCAGATGGGGCGGGTATGGGTTAAGTAAAAAATCTAAATGGGTATAGTGGGTATGGATATGGGTTGCTCATACCCGCACGTTTGCCATCCCTAATTCCAACCCCCTCTACTAATGGAAAGATGTCCTCTCTCACAGATCAAAGCTTATTAGTGTGATATGCTCTCACGTGCTACACAATGTGATGCTATTTAGGCTGCGTTTGGTACACAGTTATGAAAAGTTTAGTTGCCACGGGTAAATTAACCAGTGGTATGTTAACCTCGTGTAAGATAACTGTTGCTTGGGACAACGACAAAAAACTTGTTTATAAAATATCCATTGTTTGGTATACAAGTAAGTAATTTTTTTCTGTCTAGACAAAGTCTATTGTGCCCTATTGTTACGTGTATTGAATAATTGGTTAGAGGGGTCCAGTTGGAAATTGATATCCCCGGCATGCTAACCTGTCTCTGCCGCAATGATTTTGCACGACAGATTATCCAGCAAATTTCAAGTTAACTAACCCCTGCGTCAAGTTGTTTATCATTTAAACGACATAGCAGACAACTGGTAACATGTCGTGGCTAGTCAGATTGCTGTGCCGGAGCAAAGCCGGTGAAACAAACGCTGCCTTAGTCTAACTCAGCTTTCTTTGGTGTATCTAGTCACAAGATACAAGCCCCCATCTAGTGTCGTCCTTTTTCTCACAAGTCTGCATACCACCACACACTCTACGATCCAATTCTTCTTCTCTACAGCCTCAAATTAAAAAAAATTAAATCTTGCTTTGATTTTCTCTGGTGTGGACCAGTTAATTTTTTTAGTATATGTATCCTTATAAACCTCAATTGCTATTGCTTTATTATTACTATTAATCAGATTTGTTTGGTTTTGACGTCTTTCAACAACTAGTTTTTCTCTACAAGCTTATGACAACCGTCATAATCAACATCATCACTGTATTTACATATAATTATCCTAAAATAGAAAACAATTTCGTTTTTATGAAAATTAGGATTGTTAAGCATGCTCACTGAGTCTGGCTTGAAAGGAAGCATATTGAAAGAGTTCTACCTGGATTTTTTCAGGGTTACATAAAAGGTTTATTTGTGTCTGGAAAAAATATCTTTGGTTTATTAGAAGCCTGCATCACGTAATTGCCTAGCTGAGTATTGCCTTTTAGAAAATATTCTATTTATCTTGTTCATGGATAGGTTTGGGCCATACCAAGAGTTAGGCGAAGTCAAATCCTAAACTCAAACGATTGTGAAATTGAGACTGAGAAATACTACAAAGTTGAAGCCTAAGTTTCAATTTCAGTTGGTCTAGATGTGGGAATGCATGAGTTCTGTACATCATTGTTTGCTGCTGCTTTGCTTACTGTTTCACTATACATTGTTATATTATGCTATTGTCTGCATCACATAATTGCCTAGTTGAGTATTTCCTTTTAAGAAAATATCCTATTGATCTTGTTCATGGATAGGTTTGGGTCATACCAAGAGTTATTAAAAGTCAAATCCTAAACTCAAACGATTGATTACGAAAAGAGATGACCACGACCTCACGGTCTATCTGACGTATCATGTATACAAAGAACATACATCAGACATTTACAATCATGTCCCTGACTTTACACATAAGACCATAACATTTACATTTAAGTCCCTACATACTAACATCTCCCTCAAGCTGGAGCACACATATCATATGTGCCCAGCTCGGTACATAAGAAGTGAACCCGACAACCATTCAGGGACTTTGTGAATAGATTAGCTAACTGATCTTCTGACCTGACAGGTGACAACTGGATCAGTCTCTCCTGGATCTTCTCTCTGAGAAAATGGCAAGCGACCTCAATGTGTTTAGTTTTTTCATGGAAGACAGGGTTATGAGAAATATGGACAATAACATGATTATCACACTTCAAATCCATAGGAGTGTCTAGGGAAAAGCCAAGATCCTGCAACAAATGTTGAATTCATAACAACTCACATGTAGCTAAGGCCATAGCTCTGTATTCAGACTCTGGACTTTATCTGGCTACAATTATTTGCTTCTTGCTATTCCAGGAAACTAAATTTCCTCCCATAAAGACACAATAGTCAGTAATAGATCATCTGTCAATGCTTGATCCAGCCCAATCAACATCAGAAAAACCTTGTACTTTCAGGTGAGCATGATTTTGATACAAGAGCCCCTTTCCAAAGGACTTCTTCAAGTACCTCAATATGTGCATCACAGCTTCTAAGTGACCCGTACAAGGCTTATCCATGAATTGGCTCACAACACTAGTAGCAAACACAATTTCTGGTTGTGTGACTGTCAAATAATTCAACTTTCCAACAAGTCATCTATATCTCTAAGGATCATCAAGCACCTCCCCTTACTTCATTGTAAATTTGACTTTAGGATCCATAGGAGTGTCAGCAGGTCTAGTCCCAAGCATCCCTGTCTTTGTGAGCAAGTCCAAGACATACTTTCTTTGTGAAATCACTATCCCAGATTTTGACCTGGCAACTTCAATACCTAGAAAATATTTATGATTCCAAGTCTTTTGTATGGAATTGTCCTTGTAAAAATGTTTTCAAGTGTACAATGCCTGGTTTATCATCACCAGTAATCACCACGTCGTCAACATATACCACTAGGAATATACATCCCAGATTATGTCTCCTTTAGAAAACAAAATGATCCATAGTACATCTTTGGAGTCCAAACTCTGAAAGAGCACCACTGAGTCTACCAAACCAGGCACGAGGTGACTGTTTCAGACCATACAGAGACTTGTGAAGACGACACACTAGATTAGACTCCCCTTGACACACTAGATTAGACTCCCCTTGAGCAACAAACCCTGGTGGTGGCTCCATATAAATCTCCTCATCAAGGTCACCATGTAGAAATGCATTCTGAATATCAAGCTGATGTGAAGTCCATGAATGTATGGCAATAAGAGATTGGAAGATATGAACAGACGCCATCTTGGCTACAGGAGAGAAGTCTCTGAATAATTCTCCCCATAAACCTGAGTGTAGCCCTTGGCTACTAACCGTGCCTTTAGCCGATCAACTAATCCTTCTGCACCAACTTTGACAGTGAAAATCCAACAACATCAAACAACAGACTTGCCTAATGGGCGTTGAACAAGAGACCATGTACCGTTTTGAGCTAGAGCTGCCATCTCCTCTTCCATAGCATGACACCAACCTGTGTGATCTAAGGCAGTTGAAACAGACGAGGGTATAGAGACAGAGGACATGGAGGATAAAAAAGCATAATGTGAGGGTTAGACATGGCTATATGAAACAAAATTAGAGATGGGATGGAGAGTGCAAGACCTAGTGCCTTTCCTCAAGGCAATAGGACGGTCATTAATACCTGTATCTACTTGACTTTGTGACGAGGGAGGAGCTGGAGAAGGAGTTGAATTGGCAGGAGACTCTGTACCATCTGTGCCTGTGACTGCGCCTGTACGAAATGGGGTGATAGGAGGACTGTTATTGCCAAGACAAGTAGAAATGGGGTGATAGGAGGTCTAGTAGAAATGGGGTGGCACACTATCACGAGGACTGTTATTGCCAAGACAAGTAGGAACATAGGACTCAACAACAATGGGAAGAGGCAGGATCTCTTTCACACCTGCAGGTGTCACTGAAAAACTATCACCAAAGAATGATTGGTCTTCAAAAAAGGTGACATCAATAGAGACAAAAAAACGATGTAGGGTAGGACTATAGCACTTTTACCCCTTTTGTACTCGAGAATAGCCTAAAAAGACACACTTGGTGGACTTTGGACTCAACTTAGCTATACCAGGCCCAATGGATTGAACAAAACAAACACACCCAAACACCTTTCACGGGACATGGTACAATGGCTTTATAGGATTAATAATCTAACCATGTATGCGGTTTTGAATAATGGATGATGGCATACGATTTATGAGGTAAGTGGCAGTGAGAACTGCATCACCCCGAAATTCTCTTGGGACGTGCATATGAAGAAGGGTATGAGCAGTCTCAACAATGTGTCGAATCTTTCTTTCTGCCACTCAATTCTATTGTGGTGTATGTGGGCAAGATGACTTGTGAATGATGCCATGGGTGGAGGTGAAATGGGTGAAATCACGGCTGAAGTATTCCTTAGCATAATCAGAACGAAGAATACAAACTTTCTTTTTGAACTGGGTTTCCACTTCCATACAAAAAGATGTAAAGATAAATAAAAGTTCAAATCTTTCTTTCATGAATAAAGTCATGTAGCGCGTCAATAATCATTAACAAAAATAACAAAATACTTATAACCTAGCTTAGATGTTACACGACTCAGACCCCATACATCTGAGTAAACTAACTCAAACAAAGACCCTGCTCTTTGACTCTCTTTAGAACTGAATACAAACCTTGTATGTTTTCCCAACTTACATGACTCACACTGCAACCTTTCCAGGTTGGACAGACTTGGACCAAAACTTTGAGCTTCTCCAATGACGCGTGACCAAGACGACTGTGCACCACCAAAGGGGAAGCTGCAACACAAGTTGTGAGAGACCTCCTCAAGTAGTAGAGTCCAACCAGTTTATACCCTTCACCATCATCTTCCTCGTCTTTAAGTCGTGTATAAGACAAGTATCAGGTAAGAATGTGATAGAGGCTTGAAGACAACGAGTTAATTTGCTGATAGATAATAAATTAAAAGGAAATTGAGGGATGAACATGGTGGATGAAAGGATATATGTGGAGTTAGTAAACCACCCCACTTCCCTTAACAGAGACAGTAGAGCCATCTGCAGGGGTAACACCAGGTAGGTTGGGCTTACTAGTATAGGTGGAGAACATCTCAGATACCCATGTGATGTAGTCAGTGGCACATGAATCAAGAACCCAATTTGACTTGGACGAGGATGCCCTAGAAGCCTGCGAGAAGCATGCTGACGAACCAACTCTCTATGCAATGGAGGCAATTGATGAGCTTGCCTGTTGCGAAGCACGGAGACACATCAATTGAACATATTCTTCTTCAGACAATGACACATGATGTGAAGCCTCATGTTGTGCGCCTTCATTAGTTGCCATATTGTCAGACTTTGCAGGGAATCCATGTAACTCATAACATGTCTCTTTTGTGTATCCTTTCCTGCCACAGTGTACACACTCTGGACGTTGGCGTGGCACTCCACAACCACTACTAGCACTGCCGCCTCTGATGAAACCTCTACCACGACTGCAACCTCTGGGTGTTGTGTCTCTACTAGACTGAGTGACTAAAGCTAACTTGTCACTGTGACTGAGTGACAATAACAATATCCTGCTCTAGGAAGGCACATGAAACTTTGGAATAAGTCTATGTTAAAGAAGGAAACTTAGCACCTGACAAAATCTGACTACACACCCTCATACTCACGTCGAAGCCCAGTTAGAAACTTAATGATTGTCATCTGATCACATTGTTGCTGCATCTTCTGAACATCATTGGAATGAAAAAGCAACCTATGCAAGTCATCTGCTAGACGAGTCACTTCTCCAAAATATTGCGTGAGTGACTTGTCGTCTTGTTGTAATCCATATAGCTCCACAGTCATGTCATACATACGTGACACATTATTGGAGTACATGAGTTGTAGATGGTCCCGCAATGCCTTGCATGTCTTGAAGTGATTCATCATGTTTGCGATATGTGGCTCCATACCGTTCCTGATCATATTCAGCAGGTTGGCATCATGTTGTTCGCATGTCTCCAAAGCAACATGATCTGTAGGTGGCTCATCGGCCTTGAAGAATTTTTTCATTGTCCGATTCCATTGAATGAAGTTCTTTTCATTTAGTCTCTGGTTGGTGATCGTCTGATTTTGGAATGTAGGTATAAATTGCTGGAACGTGGAATCCTTATCGACCATATAGACAGCTTGATTTAGATCAATAGGAAGCAAAGAAAACTCAAGAATCTAAGCCCCTCTTTGCAGTCATGTAACACCACAAGGCTCTAGTTGATGTTGACGATTAACAACATTGAAAATACTACTGTACTACAATGCTCCCTTCTTGTGATTCTGTTGCTTCTAATCTTCTGGGACAGTGTTACCAGGACTAGGATGCCCTACAAGGACCTGATTTGAAGGAGGAAAAGGTCCACTATGGCCACTTGGAGGCGTTTGAACGAAGATGACGAAACAACCTGTTTTTGCACTTGGAAAAAGGAGGATTACTAGCAGCACTGAAAATACTGCCGTACTACAATGCTTATAGTAACAACGACTCTATATGGTTGGAGAAGAAGGTATAATGCTCCCTTCTTATGATTTTGTTGCTTCCGATCTTCTGGGACAATGTTACTAGGACTAGGACGCCCCACAAGGACCTGGTTTGAAGGAGGAAAAGGTCCACCACTATGGCCACTTGGAGGTGTTTGAACGGAGATGACGAAACAACCTGTTTTTGCGCTTGGAAAAAGGAGGATTACTACCCTCCTATAAAGCACAAATCCTCCCTCTCCCCACTAAAAGACCACTAGTGATAAGGAGAACAATAAGAGGATGTCGATTGAGGGAGATTGACCAAGGAGGATGGGTATACATCTCCTCTTGCTTTCCCGATGCTACAATTGCTATTGTAATTGTAGCAGTCGTACGAAAAGAAGAGAAACATGGAGATTAGCAAATCAGATCTATTTCTTCCCTAAATAACTAAACCATAAAATTTGACCAAATTCAGGCCTAATCCATGCTAATTTGGTCTTTAAGTGTCTAAATTTGGGCCTAAAAGGTCTTAGGCATCCACTTTAGTTATATATAAGACTAGGCACTCAGTTTTAGGCGGCCCACCTAGAGCCTAGGAGGCCTAGGCGCGCCTAGGCGGAGCCCAGGCGGGAGCCTAGATAACTATGTATTGTAGCAGTCGTGAGAAAAGAAGAGAAACATGGAGATTAACGACTCCCTTGGTTCCCACTGATGGAGAGCTTGACGACTCTCTTAGGGTTTCCACCCTTGTAGCTCTGATACCATATTACCGAGAAGAGATTGAGAAGAGACAACCATGACCTCACGGTCTATCTCACATATCATGTATACAAAGAAGATACATCATACATTTACAATCAGGTCCCTGACTTTACACATAAGACCATAACATTTACATTTAAGTCCCTACATACTAACAGTGAAATTGAGACTGAGAAATACTACAAAGTTGAAGCCTAAGTTTCAATTTCAGTTGGTCTAGATGTGGGAATGCATGAGTTCTGTACATCACTGTTTACTGCTGCTTTGCTTGCTCTTTCACTATACATTGTTATATTATGTGTTGTGTAAGGAATGGTCAATGTACTTTTCCTCATGTGCATCATCTGGTACAATCCCAAAGGTTATTGGCCCCTACTCCATTTGAAAAATGTGCCCAAGTCCACAAGCAATTTGTGATAAAAACCGTTCCTCGGTGAATGAAAAGCGGGTGAAATGGCCGCTTAAGCGCCCAAGCACATGACCTTCTACTATAAATGCAACTGAAGCGGGTTTTGAATCTTTTTAGAGTGAGTGGCCGCTTTTTCCCGCTTCAGGCGCTTCTTAGCAGATATTGTTGAACTGGTCCGATCACCCGCTGAATATTAAAAGAATACATTAAAGTGCTACTTTTTGGAGATTTGACGCTCTAGTTTGTAATGTGGTAGGTGTAATGATAAGTTTGATAATTAGTATTTATTCTTTAATTAATTAATGATGTTTCTGCAATCTGTAAAGCTATACGAGAACTATGTACTACATCTATAGATTTTGTAATATAATATCACCATATTATATTCGGATGTTGTGTATTGCGTATTAAGCATATTAGTATTGTCCAGATTTTCCTTTCTTATTAGATGAATAAACAAATATAATGCCTCCCTTTATGTACGATTAGAGAGAGAAAGAGGTTAAGTACAAAGAGGCAATATTGGACTAAACTAGAAAAACTAGAATAAAGAAAAATAACATAAAACATAAATATTTGTTAACACTCTCGTCAAGCTGGAGCATACATGTAAATCATGCTCAACTTGTCCACTATAGTAGTATATCTGCGCTTAGGAAATGTCTCTGTGAAAATATCAGCAAGCTGCTCCTTAGTCCTGATGTAGGGAGTAGAGATACGTCAGGATATAATTGCCTCTCTCACAAAATGAAAATCCACCTCTATGTTTGGTTCACTCATGAAAAGTAGGATTGCTAGGAATAAAGATAGAGGCCTTATTGTTACAAAATATAGAAATATGATTATTCTCGAAAATATCAAATTCTTTCAGAAGGCTTTGGACCTACATCAATTCTCAGGTAGTATGACCATGGCCTTATACTCTGCTTCTACACTTGAGCGTGTTACAATTGTCTGCTTCTTACTTCTCCAGCTGACCAGATTTCCTCCAACAAATGTGCGATAAGTGGAGGTGGACTTCCTGCTATGACACAACTTCCTAGTGACATAGTCGAGGTTTATCCATATACTTGCTAACAAGTACAACAACAGAAGTAATGCCATCCATGGTCATAGTCACGTATATTGGTTTTCAGCCAATCTTCTTTACTAGTTGTTAGGATAAGTAGGAGAGGGGTCACCATTCTAATTTGTGTTGGGATCGAGTGAAGTACTGATTGGCTTGACTCCTAGCATACTAGTTTCTTGTAAGAGATCAAGCACATACTTGCACTGAGATAAATAGATGCAAGTACTTGATAGTTCAATCCCTAGAAAGTAATGGAGCTTGGAAAGATCTTTAGTAATGAAATGTTTCCCTACATGTTCTTTGATGGCCTAGGTCCCATCATAGTCACTAGCAGAGCATAATATCGTCAACACGCACAATCCAAATGACAATTTTAGAAGTAGTCTTCTTTATGAAGACATAATGGTCTGACTAGGAGCATATGAGGCTGAACTGAACAAGAATTTGGCTTAATTCATCAAACCACACATGCAAGACATAAATAGTTTTACAGAGGTTACAAACTTTAGAAACCCACAACCAAAAAACCATGATGTTGCTCCATATAGATTTCCGCAAGGCAAAAAAACCCAATCACGATTAACAACAATAGAGATAGAACACTACATAATTCAACTATGCAATAGGAGAATGCCTCAAAATAATTAGCCCCACAAGTTTGTGTATATCCTTTTGTGACAAGGTGAGCTTTAAACTATAAAAATGCAACAACACCCATTGGAAGAGCAATGATCATGAGGATCAACTAACTCATAAGTACATTGGTTAGTTAGGGTACTCATTAAGCTTCCATCACTTGAACCTAGCATAATGTTGTAGATCTTGCAGTACAATATTGGGAACAAATACACCATGCATTGTAAAGGTAAAGTTCTAGAGCCAAGGTTAACAATGTAACAATAGTTACAAATAAAATGTAATGTGTATGAGCCAACTCCTTTTCTTAAGGCAATGGAAAGATCAAAATTAGAGGTTCTCGAATTGACTCGAGGTGTAGCCATTGAGGGATGATTGGTTACATGAGGGGCCATGGAGGGAGAGGTAGAATGGTTTCTGTGCTTATAAACAAGGGCTTATTCAACGATCATACTGGTCAACTAAGATGGTCGCCTACTTCAATAGGAACAAGTAGTAGAGCATCAACGAAGAGCCATGGACTATGATGAGTGTTCCTTAGAAAAATATGGAGAATTCTCAAAGAAGACCACCTTGTTAAGACGAGGATCCAACATAGTTATGCCTGGATGAAGATTACGAATAAAGCAAGTGCTTCAAAGATTCTAGTAGGCAACAAAAAAAGAGTTGCATTAAGATACAAGATTTGATACGACACAATTTTGAAGAACTAAAGAAGACGTCCGATTGATTAGAAAGCAGTCCTTGGAAACTGCTTTAGTCCATAAATGTTTAGGGAAATTATAATGAAACATAACTATCCTAGCTATCTCAAGTAGATGTTTATTTTTCCTATAAAAACACTATTTTGCTGTGGTGTGTAGGAAAAAGAAGTTTGCTGAAAGGTTCCCATCGTTTTGCAGAATTCTTGAATCGGGTGTTGCATAAACTCAAGTGCATTGTCTGTGTGGAAATTCTTAATAGGCTTTAGAATTGTGTCCTGATTTTTGTAAAGAATGTTTTAATGTTCTCTAGGATATGTGCACAATCTTTCAATAAACCTAACAAAGTAGCTCTAGAAGAATGATTAATAAAAGTATGAAATTAGCGACAGCCAAATAAACTCGCAATAGAACATAGTCCCCATACATCAGCATGCACCGCATAAAAAACAGAAGATGAACCAATGCCCATTTTACTAGGATACACTGCTTGTCTATTTGCCAAGTTGGAATGCCTCACTAACATAGTCACTATATATTCTAACTTTTTCAAAAAGTCGTGGTTCAAGTGTGATTTTTTCCCTAGACGTATGAAACGGCCGAATAAATCCCAATTCATGAATATTACGTTTTATTCCCGTATTATTCACGAATTATTCCATGTTCAATTTTTTTCCCGTTTTATACATTTTTCCCCTGTTTTATACTGATTAAGACTCTAACTTAGTATGGGTGCATATATATGTGTATGTAAACATATATACGTGTGTATGTATGAACTATATTTATATGTATATGTATGTAATTGTTATAGATATATGTATGCAATATATATGTGCAAAACATATATATACATATATATGTATATATCGTTCGATTCTTTCCCAAATCAATTACTGCATTTTTACCGTATGTTGGCCGATTTTTACCCGAATTTCCCGCATAATTGCCGACTTCTAAAATTTTCAAATCAACTGAATGTATCCCGAATACCGAATTTGTGACTATGCTCACTAGACCTATAATTGAGTGGGTGAACTGGGTTTCTTTGGGCCATTGCGAGTGTGCTCTCGGGGGTGGGGGTCAAAAAGACACAATTTTAAATGGGTGGAACACAAGCAAACCCAAACCTGTTCCTATGAGTTGTGAGTAGACCCACTGGTGCCCATGTGAAACATGTTTAAATCAAAAGACGTTGCTAGCTGCACGCTACAAACAAAGAACAACACACTAATGTTTTCGACATCAAAAATTGGAAAAAAGTACAACCAACTACTTAGTTTGAAGTCAAATACAATTAATTATTGATTGGTTTTGATGTGAATTTGGAAAAAACACAAAAACTAGCTGGTGTATTTCGATGCACAATTGAAAAATGATACATGTTATATTTAGTATGAATACCACAAAAACAACATTATTCGTGTCATTTAACATTAGAAATCTAATAGAACATGTTTGTTTTGATTGTCTACTGCGTAGAACAAAATACAAAGATTATAGTCGTGATTGAATTAAAGCATGTTAAAAGAGCAGACTACCTGCTCATTAACATAAATAACTATATAATACTGTAATGGAGAAGGGGCAAAGAAGGTAAGAATGGGTAGGTGAAGTTAGACTTGCTCTCTTGATAGTGCGGTCCTCATTCTTGCTTAAGATTTAGACTCAGACTCAAGAGACCAACGAAATGCGAACCAAGCTCCTTGGCAAATCCAATTTTATTTATAAAGAAACAAAATAATCCAATTCCCTCTCCTACTATACCCTTGGGCTAGGTATTTATAACTACAAACTCAAATGCAATCACTAGAATTGGCACTAAATGGCAAAATGTAAATAAATAGTTAAAACTTGAAGATTTGCCATGTGTCCTTGTACTTAAATAAAAAAATGTAGATGCCTGATTGGGATCTCTAAGCCCCTGTTTGGTTCGGGATTGTGATTCTGTAGTCAGGACTGGGTTAGTCGGGGTTAGCCTGTAGATCTGGATTGGGTTAGTCTAGATCTAGTCTGATTCTGTTTGGCAACCCAGTCTGTTCCCGGTCATGACCGAATCAGGATTCAGTCTGATTGTGTTTGGCAACCAGTCAAGATTCAGTCTGGTTTTGTTTGGTGACCAAGTCAGAATCTGGGTGATTATGTTAATACAAGACAATTTGGAAAATACAAAACTATGACGACACTGCATTACTGAATAAAAATTTGATCTGATCAGAATTTATAGTCTGGTTCTGTTTGACAATCTAATCACAATCTGATCTGGTTCCAATCTGCTTGTAATCTGAAACTATTTTTGGGTGATATAACTAATAATCTGACTGCTATCAATATTATATTTTCTGAAGTAATCAATAATCCATCAATTATTGATACCTTTCCTGAATTTCTGCACTAAAATTAGCCGCATCAAGAAATAACAAATGAGCATGTGATTTATGACTATTTTTCCTGTATTTATATGAAGTAGATAGACTGACTGAATTTAAAAATTCAGAAAGATGTTTTTCAAAATAAAAAAAATCTTTGCCCTAGACACAAATCCACAAAACTATTCTGCACACTAAAAATAACATGGGTTCATTGGGTATATGTAGATTCGCTCTGCAGTTCTTCATGCATTAGTTGTTGGTTCTTATAAAAATTCACGACATTGCTAATCTGTCCTTCTCGAAAAGATATTGACAATATTTCGTTACTCACCTACAATGATTTCTATTTTTCTTCTTTTCTGTTTCTTGATCGACCTCAGTTTTCAACCCTAGGTAAGGGAAAATTCATAACCAAGTGTTACCAACAAAATGAAGATCCATATACATATTAATTATTATGCTGACTGGTTTAAGTTGTTTGTAACATAAAAAAAACTCAAATGTAGATTAATTACAAAAGAAGCATGTTTTCTTGGCAATTAACTTAAGTAGAACAAAAAGAAAATTAAACGTTCGAATAAATGGAAGTAGGCAAGCAACAATTATGTTTTGAGGATGCAATCATGAGCAACAAAGAAAATAAACTACAACTTGTAGTTGCTTCATACCATGTTAGGCAATGTAGTGCCACAAAACTGATATAGGCAAATATCATCTTATCTTTATAATGACAAATACCATGTTCATTGTTGTGGGTATGACGAACTGCTTGGAGTGGTGAACTGCTTGACGAAATAGATATAGCAAAGTATCTCGATTTTTGGAGTGTGAGTTGGTGGTTGAGAGCAAACCATCATAGTGATTAAAATATAGATCACTATTATGGATATGCTGACTGGATTGACAAAGAGGTGACAAACTGCTTGGATAGGTTGTGGATGACAACCCAGAGTTGTGAGGATGATGGTGACGACGGGGAGTTGGTAGGGAAACTAGAAGGTGGGAAAGGTGGAGTGGCGGAAGGTTTGTGTTACGAGAATTAGAGAGAGAGAGAGAGCGGGGGTAGCACCGGGTTTAGCGTTGGTGCTACGGGAATGAGAGAGTGACTTGGAGAGAGATCTGCATTTGGGATTGTTGACGGAAGGAAAGAGGGAGGGGTATCAGGAGAAAAAGGGCTACGAAAAAACCGATTGGGGAGACACATTTGTAGAGAATGAGCCAGGGGGAGGAGCAAGAAGGGGCGTCGAGAAAAAGCACGACAAAAAACCAAGTCAAGCAAGGTGAGGGTGAGGGAGTATAGTTACTAACCTGGCAATGCATAATCAAATGAGGGATTAACAAGATAACCTCGACACCATCGCCAGAAGTTATATTTTGCCTCCTCTCGCTGACGTCGTCTACCTCTCTTCCGCCCTCCCTCTCCCCCTTTCCTGGCGGCCTCTAAAGTTAGAAGAGGCACAACGACGTGTAGAGTAGGTTCGTAGAGGGTTTCTCTCCCCCCTCGCACAGCTGCTTCCGCAACTAGCCAACTCAGGAACACTGCTTGGATTCATCTTTCTCCGAAAAGGGTCGCGCGAGGTGCTTCAGTTGCGAGCAAGAGAGGCAGAGAGGGGAGTCAGGCTCGATTCGCAAGAGAGTGGTCACGGGAGGAGAGAGGTGAATGAGGCAAGGGCTAAACCGAACTGGGATTAGAAATCCTACTCCGAACAAGACTGACTTGGTCCAGGTTTCGAGGTTACAAAATCCAAAACGGAGGCCGTTGTCCTATTGTGAACCAAACACCAAACTAGCGTAACCGGACTGGATTAAGCAGACGTAGCAAAAAAAACACGGCATAATCCGGATCCAGTCCCGAACCAAACAGGGGTTAAGGAGATTCTATCCTACATTACTATAGATATAGCTATCCAATATCCATTTCATCATTCTATGCAACCAATATTGTAGCGACGTCAATATCAACACCGGTAAGTGGAATTTGTGGTATAGGCATGTTGTTGGACATGTATGTGATGATTTAAGGCTCTTCTTATTGGTAGTAGTTCAACATGCTTTTTAATCGAAGGATAATAGGAGTGACATTGTTCTATAGTTCACCATTTTTTTTCTACAAAGAGCTAATGTGGGGAAAACCAGAATTTCTGACAATGTTTTAGGTTTCCTTGTGTTGTTTGACTGCTTTGCTTCATTGTGTTTATGTTGATATGATGATTCTAAAAGATGCCGTGTATTCTACATGGTTACTAATAACATTGGTAAAACAAAATTTGTAAGTCTGTATACCAAAAAGCCATACATGAAAACATATTATTCAAAGACATTGTGTTTCATCTATAACATTATAAATTCTTTTTGCTATATGATTTAAAACTATTGATTTCAATTGCTAATGAATACTTAATCTCAAATTTATGTTTATCATGATGTGCATTGTCATTATTATAATCTTTTGATATTGTAGATACATAAAAAGATGATTGGAGACCAGGGTCACACACTACTTACAGAAGATAGGGATGTGAGTAAGCCTTAATTCATGGGAGTGGCAGAAAGTGTAGATATCTGGGAAATTCAAATTACATATTAATATATATGTGTGGACACTACTCCGTTGGAAAATATGCATTATGCATGCCCCACTTTCTGCATAGCCGCTGATCTCTTTTCCTTGAGAGGTCTGACATATAGATCAAAATCATGAGGCTTCAGTAGAGTAGATGTTTTCTTAGACGTCGCTACATCAAGATCCCGAGTCTTTAGTAGCTAAGATGTTTTCTTAGACAACATGATGTCACAAATAAAATGAGAATCTACCTCAATGTGTTCATTCTCTCATGGAATACTAGATTTTTAGTAATGAAACTGGTTGTTTTTTATGACAATACTTTGGCAACACAAGATTCTCTCCACCTGAGTTCAATGGCACATTACGGGTGTGTCCATGTGCTGGCTTAACCATACTAGCTACACTAATTGCAAAAGAAATGTAGGACGAGTTATGGTTAAATAGATTGATTTTCCCAACTATTGCTTGGAATCCTCATAGGATTCCTCATCAGATAAGTTTGGTAATCCATTAGAGAAGACAAGTTTGAAATTGACATCCCATATTCATTTAAGAGATTAGGATGTATCTTCGACTCTTCACCTAGATTTATAAATGCTACTGCTGGACATGAGAAACTTCTATTCCCAGAACTATCTTAGCTGCCAATAGGGGTTTGGTATGTAAATGTAATTTAAGAGATTTCTTCAACATAGAATTTCTAGATGCAATGCTGCTGGTGACGATGATAGCATCGACATAAATTACCAAGATGGTAGTGATAGAGGCAAACTTGAAGAAAAGGCTGCGATCCCTAGATAGTATGGAAAAACTCAAGGTATCGAGAACACCACTGAGTTTATCGAACCATGGCCTTGGTGATTGTTTGAGACTGTAAAGGAATCATTTAAGTTTGCAAACTCGGGAAGACCACCCTCAATAATAAACCCTAGAGGTTGCTACATACAGACTTCCTCTTCTAGAAGACCATGAGGAAGGTATTCTTGTTGTCTAGCTTGAAAAGGGGCCAATCCATATAGCTATAAGCGGAGTGACTGTCTAGATCAAAATAATACAAGTCACTGGAGAAATGGTTCAAATAAATCAACACCAAAGGTCTAGCTAAACTTTGGCTACCCGGCGGGCCTTAAAGCATTCAACAAAACCATTTAAGTTGAATCTGACAAAGAATACCCATTCCAAAATGTTCTTGTTTTTAGGCATCAAAACAAGATCCCATATGGAAATATCATGCAATGTTGTCATCTCCTCGAGCATTAGAGTTTTTAAATCAGCGTGTCCGAAGGCTGAGGGCCTCATGATAGTTTGGGAATTTGTATGAATCTAAGTGCTTGGCTAATATAGCTATGGTTTTAGCATATCTAGAAAGTTTGAAAAGACAACATATATGATAAACAAGATGTGTAATGGTGCAAGTATTTGTACCTTTTTGTAGCCCCACAAGACGTGCAAAATCTTCAAAGTATGACGAGGTGTCGGATCCTAGAGTTGTAGATTTGCCTTTGACCTTCAGTGATAGACTTGAGAAACTATTCTATGGTGGGAGACACTAGTGGAGGCAGAGGTGTAGGTGTCGGTGCTAAAGTAGAGATTGCCTAGACCATAGAATTAAATGTCCGATTTCGATGTCGTGTCCGATGGCCCAGAAACAGATTTTTTTTGAAATTTCGCACTAAATTTTGATATTTACGGCCCTAATGATTTCGACGACCAAATAAGCGAATTAAATCATGAAAATTTACTAGGATGATCTAAACGCCAAGATCTACTCAAATATGCACTAATATTTCATATTGGATATGTGGGGGGGGGTCTCCCACATTTGTAAGTGAAGGAAGCTGAACAATTTCGACAGAATTTCGATGGCAAAATGAAGGAATTAAGCTTTGAAATTATGCAAACACAAAGTCTAGACATAAACACACTAGATTATATAATAAATTTATATGTTTAGAGGTTAGGGTGGGATCCATGTCTTGATGAGTGAGTGCACAAATGAACATAAATGTCAACTCTGCTAGACAGTTAGAGACGAAGTATGTTACAAACTTACAAATTTCAAGTTTAAACAACTAGACTTTAAAACTTACAGTTACAACTTACAACTTACAAGTTACAAGTACAACTTGCAAGCTTACAAATTACAACTTATAATATATAATTATAAAACAAATTAACAACTAACAAACTTACACATTATGATGTTCCATAAGTCTTGCATAGTAGTAAACTAGGAGTCCAACAATCCTAGTTGAAGCTTGAGTGTCGTAGTGGTTCTTGTCCTTGTGGTGGTTGACCATACATATCCTCATTGATTCTATCAACATATGTTGCCCAACTCATATGATTCTTGTATACATGGTTATATGTCTGAATGTGTTCTTGGTAGATCTCATTAGACACAAACTGCATCATCCCATGTTTTGGGAAAAACTCCTCAAGTGCTTTTGCTTGATCGATATATGGTTCTGAAGCAACTGGAGCTGGAGGAGCAACAACTAATGGAGGAACATACAAAACATCATGGTATCCTTGCCAAGTTTGCCCACCATCATTAGATTCCATATGAACATGTTCTCAAGTGTAAGAATAACCTTGCATCAGTGGGTCATTGTATCCATATCCATACATATAACCTGGCTGTATACCTCTAGAAGAAGAATAAGCATCAACTGCATCACCATAATTCCCATGACTCCCACCATAACTATAGCCATAATTATAGGGATCAATCAAACTCAGAGATAATTCCCCCATTTTTGAACAAAAGGATGATCGAAGTGAAGGTACCACTGGCATGAGGACAACGGAGAGGAGGATACCAATACAACAATAGCACTTGCTTCGTTATGCAAAACTACAGTCCTTTTGCACCTGTACATCCCTACTAATTGTCTTCTTGGTGTTGAGATTCTATGAAGTAAAGGCATATGAAAAGACGGATGTACAATGTTTCAAGATTGTAGTCAATTTACTATCAAATAAGATTTCAATTTTCAAAGCAACTCCAAACTAGTAGATATATCTCTAATGGTCCAACATCAACATCAGATGAGGTAGAGCCATCCCCGAACATCATCTCGCTGAGTCTAGAAGACTAGAATTATGTAAAGGGTGGAAAACAATTGACCACCTGTCATAGGTAGTATCAGAGGCATCAACATACCGACATCCTAGCCGATTAACCTAAAGTAGAAGCCTATTATCAAGGCGAACTAAATGTAGGATGCTGAACAACATTGTCATATGATTTGAAGTAGATGTCGACATGTGTCTTTATCTGCTAGTCGAGATTTGCTGAGCTCATCACCACCATTTCTTGTGAAGTCCGAAAAGCTAGAGCAATATTGGTATAAGATCTTGAATCAGGAAACCTAGGATCCGTAGAGACCCAATTCTCCCACTCGGGCTTACCATGTTTTTTTGAAGGCTTCCCCTTTACATTATAAGCATAACCACAATAATAATATTAGTTAGAGCTAGAGGAAGCACTGATTGATTGTTCCTTGGAGGTTTGGCTAGAATACAACCAACGCTGAGGAGTCTGGAGATTATACAAATGAGTTGTTGAGATGTGAGACAATCTATTATGCACTTCACTTAGGGTTGGCAATAGATCAGAAGCCAGAATTTGATGATGCATTGGATCATAAGATTCGAAAAGGATACATGAAACAATACTAGCTGAATCTCATCGCTCTATTGCCGGACAATCTAAAGCAGTGCTAAGGGACGCAACACGGTGGGTATCAAAAGTTGTTTGATATAAAGCTATAGTGTGTTCAAACCATGGTTTTAAAAAGCGGTATGCGTTATGCGTGCGGAGAGGTCACCTTATAGAGTATAAGCGGTATGCGGGAGAATATGCGGGAGTATATGCGTTTTTGGATTTTTTTAATAAATTAATTATATATAGCATACAAATATATATATTAAGCATAGAAATTATATTTTTTGTTTGTAATACAAAGGCTTATGTATATTTATAAGTGTTACCATACAAATATAGATGTATAATATATTTAACTATTTATATATGTGTACACATAAATAGCATGTGAAATATGTATATGTATTATATGTAGATATATACATATTGACATGTAAATGTATATACAACATATGCATATATGTGGAAATACGTATGTAGATGCTAATATATATCAAATATTCCTGTCCATATATACTAAAATGCATATACATAAAATAGAATATTACACATTTGATAATGTTTGTGTATTATATGTAAGTATCCTATTGATATATTAATCTACAATATAGATAGATATTAATACATATACATATAATACGTATGTACATGTTGGTGTGTGGGAAAATAAGTACTTTAAATCAAATTGAAACAAATTAAGTTGAAAAAAAAGTCTGCAGAACTTTTAATAAAAAAGGCCGCATATACCCTGCTTATGCCCCACACAGGACTGCATATGCGCCCATGACCGCATACTGGGCTGCATATGCATATGTGGTCTGGTAAGAGGGGCGCACCACATAAGTGACCGCATATGCCCTGCATAAATCCGCTTTTTGAAACACTAGTTCAAACACTTGTAGATCAAAAAATCTATGACGATTCCTTAATCAGAGTGAATCTAGGGTAAGGATCCCATACCTCCTTGCAGTTGAGAGGAAAAGAAGTTGCAATTTATCCAAAGTTTTCATATGCGACGCAGAGGTCGACCCGTCGGAGGTCTCAGGTCACGAGTCTCAGGTTCAACTGCCGGGTCAACCCAATGACCGTTGGTATGTATGCCCATAGATCCAATCATATAATGATTGTAATGGGGCATCATATACTTGAATTGATAATTATAAAGGTAATTCTGTCCATTATGTTTGTCTCAATCATGAGATGATGACATTTACATAGTAGATGTCTAAAGAATGATGTGACTCGATGGCATATGTTTTTAGGTTGAGAACCTGAATAATGAGATCATATGTATGATAAGAGTACATACATTCTTGTTATGTCCTTAGTCAGATATTTACGTGGAAGCAAGATAGACAACAATATTACACAAGACTAGAGTGTGTGTTGGTTGATGACAAAATCTCATTAGTCATGATATGTAATATCAAACTAAGCACATAGGTACATGTTAGAAAACACTGTGTCGGACATAACCACCTTGAGAGTGATGCATGCAAAACCATGTATTGGTAGTTAGAATCAACTCTCATAGTGATGGTGGTGATTGTTGTTCTTAAACCTGAAGTCACTACACTCATCACATGTCGTTCGATGTACTTTGACATCATCCAACATAACCTTGAATAAGGGTTAGCATAAAGGTGATGCTCGGATACGTTGACACATTGAGGATTGAATGTGAGTGATGTAAATGAGATTTGTCCCTCTTACATGAGATTGATATCCATGCCACTTGATAAACGAGACTGAGAAATGTATGACCATACTCATGTGAATCAATATATGATATGTGGGCTCACATGCATCTCAGACAGTCTGCTCTGTCCAAGTAACATGAATTGAATGTCGAGAGGATGCCGATTCCATGCCTTGAGTTCAACCGGATATCAAAGACAAAGGAACCATACGATCACTGTAACACTAATCACAGATTGTATGTTGAAGCTGTTCTTCACCTCTCCAATTACTTGGGTAGCAATGATGTGTTGTTAGATACAAGGTTTTAAAAAGCGCAAAGCGGGAAGCGTGCGGACGAGACCTTGTAGCCGATTAATCACCAGGCGGGCGATTAAGCGGTCGCTTTTTAGAAAAGCGGATTTCCAATTCCTATAAACTTTTATGCAAAATTACATACATATGTATATAAATATTATATTTTTGAAATTTTTATACATATCTAAACATTATACAAGACAATATAAAACACCCAAATAGTTTAGAATACAACTATACAACAACGATTGTATCTATATAATATAGTAAACAATATACTTGTCATAGATAAATCAGCCTACACATAAAATAATAAGTGTATATACAAGATGAAGCAACAATTTTGTATCATGTTTACATAGCTAAACAGTAAATAATAGACCTATAATAGTTAGCTAACAAACATATTGCTACATTTGCACATCATCAAATAGTCATACATTACAGCAGTACATTTAATCAAAGTATGCATTCTAAATTAGATAATAGTTACCTATAATTCACTTGGATACATCACAAAAGTACCATATCATTACAGCTTACATACAAAGTATGCATTCTAAATTAGAAATAAGTATATCATAGAACATTTAATGTATGCTAATTTAATATATTATAGTCAATACTAAACGTGGCATATAATGTACTTAATGTTATATGCTTACAAGAGTTTTTCTGAAAAAGGCAGGCAAAAAGCGGGTTAAGCGGGCAAAAAGCGGCCACTTTTCTCAAATTTGCTTAAGAGCCGCTTATAGTACATTTTAATCGTCCAACACCTTGTGGCGCTTAAGCGGCCGCCTAGGACGATTTTTAAAACACTGGTTAGATACCGTTCATTGCTTGTAATGTCATAAGTTATTTATGAACATTCACTGCCAATGTAACTTGGGACCTATAGGATCACACACATAAGATGCACCTGGAATTGGAGTTTATTAATGAATGATGTGTAAGTTAATTACTAATGTGTTTAGGTATTAAACTTAAACAACAATGATGAAAATTGATTGATTGGACTGTTAACCGACCGATTCAAGTGTTGAACCGATTGATTCAAGTGTCAGGTCAATTTAAACTGCATTGATTGAACATTGCCTGAACTAGGACATGAATTGACCGGTTCAGTTGGTGAACCGACCGGTTCAAGGTCTAAAATGACCGATTCAATTTGTGAATCACCCGATTCAATAATCAATATGATTGAATCAAGGATTGATGTTGATGTAATGACCCCCTCCTCATGTTATCCCCAATTAAGGTGGACCGAGAGGGCAATGGCCATTACAATAATACATGATCGATGGTTCATCAATTAACTAATAATAATTAATAAATTTCACTAAATAGAAAGAGTTTGGTAACAAGATGCAAGATAAACTCTCCAACATGGAGTTACATTAAAAGAGAAACTATTGTTTGCAATTGGAAATAAAAACTATCTATCTCTATCCTCTAGGATTACATTATATCTTTTCTTTTGATGCCTTTTTCTCTGGATGTCCATCTTTCGTCATTAATAGCAAAATTATGGCAGTTTAACCTAAAACGCCGTGAAACAAAAACACAACCAGTATAACAACTTATACTGGTATGTGGGGGAAACAAAATATTTGCATGTAGGTGTAAGAACATATTCAAGCAATTATTGTTACAGAATCAAAATTTACATTTTCTTCATAATTCCTCAACCCTTATTTACTCAACCTCTAGGATACCCTCTCTTACGGTTATGTCCCTGTAGTGGACTTAGGCCACCTTCCCAGTCTGGGGCTTGGTGCCATGTTGGTCTTCCCAATCTGGGCTGGACCTCATATGACCTTCCCAATCTGGGGCTTGGTCCTCATATGACCTTCCCAATCTGGGGCTTGGTCCTCATATGACCTTCCCAATCTGGGGCTTGGTCCTAGTCATCTTTATGACTTTCTCTCTTATTCTTTCTATTCTCAGAATTCCAGAATTGGTATGAGGGGTTCGAGCAAGTTATTCATATATCATGTGATACTCATAGGGACTTTATAGATTGCAGGAAAATAAATAAACATCCAACTGTTTAGTTTGCAATCAATTCGGAAAACTCCGAGAAACCACGAAAATCAGTTAAGACGAGTATTCATAGGCTTAACCACATACCTTTCTCAGAAGTGATCAAAGTCTAAGCAATAAATGCAGATTAAGAGCAAGCAAGCAATCACCCTGAAATTAGTGCATAACACCCAAGTATTAATACTTTATCCAAAATATACCATTAAGATTGACTTGAGTTCTTAGTTTGGGTTTTGGGGTCAACTTAGGGTTTCATTAGAACTGTAAATAGGGGGGCAATCAAGGATTTCTAAGGACACAACAATAAGCTCTGACAATTGTTGTCCTCTCTAGTTTTGGTAATTAGAGAGCCTAAGCAAATCCTACCCATAAAAGGGGGAGGGACAACAAGGGAGAGACAACATGAGAGAGCGAATCAACCCTAGCAGGTTAACGTTCGAAGTGACAACTCCTTCCCGTTGGCTCTGGTAGTGCAACGTGGAGTTCCCGGTGGTCATCGTGGACTACATAGAGACGAGGAAGCCTTTGCCACCCACTAGGAGGACGTCGTCAACTGCCGTCCGTGGTGCTACACCAGGAGGCCGCCCTCGACAATCGTTCGGGTGCAGCTTGCGAGAGAAGCACGCCACAACAAGGATAGTACTTGCTCCAGGACCAGGTATATGCCTTGTAACCTTCCTTCGTAATCTATAATTGTTGACGCGATTTGCAGTCTAAGGGGAATATGGCAGAAATTTTTATTTTTGCTGGAAAATCTGATGCCATATTTTCCCTAAAGTGACATCATCATGACACCATATATATATATTATATATATATATATTATATATATATATATATATATATATATATAGAGAGAGAGAGAGAGAGAGAGAGAGAGAGAGTCAGGCTAGAATACACTCGAGTGTATCCGGAGCAGAAGAGAGAGAGAGAGAGAGAGTCAGGCTAGAATACACTCGAGTGTATCCGGAGCAGAATACACTCAAGTAGTTTTCCATGATGCAATATTTAAAAAAAAATCTAATCCGTTGATCTTCTTAAACATCATGTGAATAGCTCATATATAAAATTTGAGCCCATTTGGACATTTATAGGTAATGTTATGAAGAGCACAAAAATTAGGCATTCCAAATTAGTTTCATGCGTAGATTTTGTTACCCTCAGATGAGTGACTTATACTCATCCGAATGAGATCAAAATTTGCATGTAGCCTAATTATAGTATAATAATGAAGATCAATGGTTTACATTTTGCAAAAAAATAGTTTTGATATGCAAACACCACCTGAGTGTAGCGTACGATCTGTACACTCGAGTGTATTCTAGCCTGACTATATATATATATATATATATATATATATATATATATATAATCTGATTGTCCAATAAACTACATGTCATCATCGTTGATCATTCAAATTCATAGAATTTAGTAACAATATAGCAGTAATACTAGGACCATAATAGGGAATTTAGACAAAAAAATTGATAACCAGTAAGATACCATCAAGTTCAAATAAATTTGCAGCAAACTTTATAAATAAATAGGGCATAGGTGATTATTCAACGTGGCTAGAAGTAATTAAACCTCAATATAGCAGCATTGCAGTTGTAAACAACTTTTTCGCACAACTTCACAATCAATTAATCAGGCACATTCTAACTTCAACGATGGAAAGCAGCTGGAGCTAAAAGATTAAAGATAGAAGAGAATAAGGAGAGTAAGAAAAGGGGGGCTACAAGAGGAGAAAGAAGGGGGAATATTTAAAAAAGAAGCACCTACTGCAGGAAGAGCAGTGTGAGGTAGTGGAAGATGTTGCTCCTCTTTCTACAGAGGCGGTTACAACTTGTACCGTTGTTGCACCGGCATCACCTTGCCGCACGGTTGGAGTAGTGGAGGAGCCGACATCCAGAGAAGAGGGCAGAGCTTGGAGCAGGAAAGGACGACGGAGGCAACAACCAGAGCAGCGGAGGGAGTCGACGACAACAACTGGAGCAAGGAAGAGGCGTTGGTAACCACTAGAGAAGGGGAGGAAGGGAGGGTCGCTGCCCTAGGTTCAACGCAATCGAGGCGTTTTTGTGGAGAAATGTCGGGTTTAGGGAGGCGACTATCGGGAGTGCACAGTAGTTTGGAGGGGTTGTGTGCAAATAGAAGTGAGACCATGCCACTGGACCTGTGACTGGGTCACCGGTTCAACTGTCCGGGTTGCCGGTTCAATGAACTTTTGAGCTCAAAAACGGGTTTTGGAGGTACTTGGACCGGCCAATCTTTCGGGTGACAGTTCAACCGGTTGAACCGGCCGGTTCGGGTCGGGTTTCAAAACTCTAAAGTTATCCATGAATCAATGTTGTGTAGCTGTGAAAGTACTCAGAAATCCCAATCAAGATCACTTATTTCAAGAATGTAGTTTGCTATAACCCGAGTCTTCCAATCAATGGAGATGAGCAATGCAGTCGTGGGAAACATGGATCACAAATGACCTAGACCACACAACATAGTTCTGAGTTTTCTGACTATCAGATTTGGCAGATGCCACATGAAGTGTGAGTGTATCTAACTGCTGAAGTGGTAGACCATGATGCTGCCTGATGTAGACATACGTGTACTTCTTAGAGATAGGCACACACTGGCTGAAGTTGGCAGGCAGACACAGTCAGGTAAGTAGATAAGCAGAAACTAGGAAGTATGGACACTTCCTGGAGGTTATCGTGTTTGTCTCCGACACGTGTCAACATGGACACACGGTGGACATAACACGTGGTGGACACGCTCATGCGTGTCCAAGTCTCGCTTTTTTATTAGGAGTTGGACACAACCCGAACACGGGTTGTATGTAGCCCGGATATGGCGTGGACAAAGCCAGGATATGGCCCAACACTAAGAAGGGGAAACACCACCATAACTATGTTCACTCTCCTTTTCGATAAATAACAACATACCTCCCTCTTCTTTCTTTGTTGTCCCCCACCACTACTATGTTTCTACTGTCAAAATTTATCATGCAAATATTTATTGTGAATTCATACTGGTGGTGTTTAACTCATTATTTGTGAATAGATTGTCTATAAGGTAGACTATTATTGTGATTACAATGTGGGTTTAGTATGTCTTTAATGGCTTGATTTCTGATGTATGAAATGTGTGTTTTACTGTAAATATGAAACTGGATATAGCGTGGATGAGGTGATCTTTCTGTTTGAATGTGCTTGTTCTATTTGTTTTTATACATAAAAATATGATACATGCATGCATTTTACGCCGTGTCTATGTCATATATTTTTGAAAATTACCGTGTCTTGTGTGCATGCCTATGTTTCCTAGAGCAGAAACAGGCACACACATGGGTACATAGACCCTTCGGATATAAGAATAAGAGCACAAAACCCCTACTAGCCCCTCAAACTTGTGATTGGGAAGAACCATAACGGGATAAGAATAAGAGCACCAAACCCCTACTAGCCCCTCAAACTTGTGATTGGGAAGTAGAGTGCGTTGCTGGGAGAGGAGAGGATCAAGCCACTGCCTCTGAACAGGCAACCCCTGCTCTAGCAGATGCCCAGGATTATGGCTCAGCCTCAAACGGCTGCTGCAACCACTGACAACGCCAGTGATCCACCTGTAAACATTGGTGGCAACACTCATTGTAGATGGACATGCACCCACCTAGACTAGAGGGTGGGCATCGGCGTCCAAAAAAGGAGTGGGAGGTGTTGCATATAGCAGCAAAGATAACAATCCTTTTTCGGGACACCATGCTGCCCAGACTCGTAGCAGCAACGGTGGTGGCTTTCCACCTGTTGTCGGAAGCAACGACTTTGTAGGGGATGGAAATGAGGGCAGAGAACCACCCCAGCGGGAGAGAACGAGAGATAGGGGGAAACCAACAAGTAGTGAAAAGAAGGAGAAGAGGAGGTTGACTGTTGATAGAAAATACTTGGTACTGTGTGTGTTCTTTCTAGGTTCAAGGGTTAGAGCTCTTGCTCAGATTCCATGTGGAATAGGAAAGGATGATTACCAAAAACTATTTTCGGAAGAGAGAGATCCATGTAAACCCTCTTGCACATGACAGTGGAAGAAGTGTGTATAGCTAGAAAATACAAGTGACATATTAATTTATATATCTCAACAGATATTGCTTTATAACTTTTCTGTTATGAAATTAATGAGATCTGAAGTTTGTTTAAAAGTAAGTAATTTCATATGATAAAATTTTATTTTAATCTGAGCATTATTTTTGAAGTAGAATTATGTTTCTGCATTTCAATTGATATTTAAATATGGCTGTGTTTTCTTCAGCATCTTCTGTGGATCCTATGCATCTCGATTATTTTGAGTTCTGTGGAAGAATCATTGCATTGGCTTTGAAGTATAAAGTGCAAGTTGGTGTCGTTTTTGACCGCGTATTCTTCATGCAACTAGCTGGTTATCAAATTGGTCTTGAAGATGTCCAGGATGCTGATCCCTTTTTCTATGCAAGTTGCAAAAAGATTTTAGAAATGGAGTCTGAGTTCTTAGATTCAGATGCATTAGGATTGACCTTCGTCAAAGAAACTGAAATAATGGGATCCCGTCAGATTGTGGAGCTTTGCAGTGGAGGGAAACATATTACCGTTAATAGCTCAAACCGAGAACATTATGTTGCGCTCCTCATCCACCATCAGTTTGTCAGACCGACTTCCCTGCAGGTTGCCCATTTTGCTAAGGGTTTCTCTAGTATCCTTTCCAGCACAAAGCACCAACAACTGTTTTTCCAAGGATTAGAACTTGATGATTTCGATCAGATGCTTGGTGGAAGTGACAGTAACATTTCAGTGGAGGACTGGAAAGCACACACTGAATACAAGGGCTACAAAAACAAAGAAAGTGATAGCCAAATTACATGGTTCTGGAAGGTAATATATTTACAAAGTTTAAGCTTTTCGTTTATCTTTTCCCTATATGTATACATGCACCCTTTTAAACTTTGATTGAATGTATGTGTGTGTGTGTGTGTGTATGCGTGTGTGTGTGTGTGTGTGTGTGTGTGGAGCTGATACATTGTGGAATGCGGTGTGTGGAGCTGATACACTATAGAGTGCGGTCCGTGCCGATGGGCTCCCCATCATTGTTTTCCTATTTCATGGGACTCATAAACCCACCTTTCCTCATTTCCTTGTTTCACGGCGTCTGTTGCTCCTGGTTGAAAACCGGGAGCAGGCTGGTCCTTGCTTTGTGTTCGATAAGTGTCTAGGGGAGAAATTTGTAGTTCCTGGCAATTAATGGGAACAGAAGCGGTCCTTTTATGTAAGTGACTGCGCATTTGTCCCGTCCAAACAAAGTATTTGGATCGCTGGATGCACAACTTCAGGTTGTTCTTTTTTCAGTTTTCAATAACATTATAATTAGCCATCTACCTTTTCACTATGTTGTTAAAATCATAGTATTATTATAACATAGATAATCCAATATGAAAACGAGTGACCGAGGATAAACTTCTTAAGTGATGGGTAGATTATCAAATGCATGAATAACACAATACTATTCTTGGACGCATGACATTTATATGTAGCATAAAACAGTTTTGTACATTGGTTTACTAAATACGAAATTAATGTTTGCTAACGGTAATCATATTCGGCTGGATACAGTTCATTTAATACGTGAATAGACCTGTATCCTATCAGTACTATCTGATGTATGTGACTTATTTGACCATGTATTTGACTGAATATCACTTCAATGCATAGTCACAATAATCAGTGACTTTTTCAAAAAGTCGCGTATTTTTGCTCAGCCGTATGTGACGGTCGTTTGAATCGCCGTGGACGTTTTAATCGCGTAGTACGCGTTTTATTCGCGTTTAATACGCGTTTCCCGTTTTTAACGCGTTTTGTTTGTTTTAAACTCATTTTAAACTTTAGTGTTCGGTCACTGTACAACGGGTTTAGTAAAACCCTCCCCCGACATTTTTTTTCTGCCGCTCCTCCCTGTTTTCGTTTCCGCGCTCCCCCTGCAACTCCTGTTAGTGGAAGACGAGCCCTAGTGCGTGCAGCGAAGTCCTGCTGCAGCAAGTGCCGAGGAGAAGCATCATCGCTGTCGAGGGTGACGCAAAGCTCCAAGGACGACGCCAAGGCTTCTGTCGGTGACCTCCACCAGCTCCAGTGACCTTACCAGCCCCCGACGACCCACACTGGAGACAGGTACTTCATCTTCTTCCCCTTTCATATCCTCTTCTTCCCCTTTCTTCTTCGTTTCCCTATTTTTTGGGCCCAGAACGCATCTTCCTTCTCCTTCCCCTCTTTTCCTTCCTATTCTCGCCCTTTCTTCTGCATCCTACTCTTCTTCCTCATTTTCTTTCCTTTTCTCTCTGTCTTTGTCTTCCACTTTCTCTGATTTCTTCCGCAACAGGGCCTCACAACCCTCTTTCCCCTCCAGTTTTTCCTCTACCTCCGTATCTTCTTCCAATTCTCTTTTATAGTACTCTGTTGTCCAATTTTCTTCTCCATTTTGTTTGTGCAATGCTCTTCTTCTTCCCTTTCCTCCATTAATTCGTAATCTCCCTTTAGTTCTTCATTACCCTCTTCCAGTTCTCATCTCTATCTACTGTGCTTCCCTTATGAGGTTCCTACTTCCATCTCCCGCCATACAACTATTCTTTCTTTGCCTTTCTCCTCTTATACAAGAGCTTTGCACTGCTATTCTTACTATCTCCCCCCATATAACTAATCTCCTCGTCTCCATTAAATCAGTTATACAGTAAGATGTTTCCCGTCCTCTTCAATAATGGATTGCACTAGACTTCTAACATCTAAGATGTTTTTCTTGTAATGCCTATGGCAAACTTTGATTTCATCTTGTAGAACATTGGTTGCATCTCCCACCTTTATGTGCCTTTATATTTTGTGTTGTTTGGACTATATTATACAAACATTTGTACACTAAAACGTAAGCATATATATTAGTATACATCTATTTTTCCCGACTTTTTCCCGACTTTTTTCCGAATAGTTGACCGTACTTTGACCGACTTTGATCGTACTTTTATTGATTTTTATCCGAATTTCCCGCATAATTCCCGAATTCTGAAATTTTCAGCTCCGTCGTACTTATCTCGAATACCGAATTTGTGACTATGCTTCAATGTACTGGTCGGATAAGCTTTATGCTTATTCGGTGGATACATATCATATGTAGTAGATATGAAGTTGATTTCTATTGAGATATATTGCCGTCTGTCATTTCCTGATTTATGTCTTTCGTACTTAAGTATCCTTTAACATGGGTCTTTGTATAAGAGGCCCATTAGGGTTTTCTATTTGCTTCCCTATACTGCCTCCTCCTATTTATAGGAGTGAGTTCTCTCTTTTCATTATATAGAAAGACGACACACTTCCACATGGTATCAAGGCAGGATACCTAGTTTGGGTCCTCCCACATCAAGCCGCTGTCGCGCTCTCTCCTCTTTCCATCTCCTCTGTCTAGTCTCTCTCTTCTCCATCACCGCTGCTGATAACTCCTAAGGGGATGTGCTCCCGTCTCTAACCCTATCTTCTTCTCTGACAAGAGGATCTAGGGACATGGCCGACAATCTTTCCAATGGTCTTATGCCCTGAAGCTGCTATTTTGGAAAACCATTCGAAAAATGTTTGTGGTCATCCATGGCCATCTATTATAGGGCTCCATCCATCTTGCTATTGATATGATTGGGTCTATCCAACATATCACTCTTCTTGGTAAAACCAATGTATTAGAAAGCGGGAAGCGGGAGGCGTGCGGACGGCACCCTGTAACCGATTAAGCGGTAGGCGGGCGATTTTTGGAAAAGCGGGTGTCTAAATTTTATATATGTTTATACAAAATTACATGTATGTGTATATAAAAAATATATTTATAAGGAACTTCTATACATATCTAATCAGCAAATCAGTAATTAACTAAGTATTCATCAATACTTACTATTAATCAACATCTCTATTCACTAAAATCAGCAAGCAGATCAGTAATTGTATATAACAAACTATGAATTATTTTTTTGGTCGGTAAAAAACTCTGTTGCAATAAAATGGGTCCAAAACTTTAGGTACAAGATAGCCTGCGCCCCCAAGGAACAGGATGAAAGAAAACATCTAAGAGAACAAAAAGAGTCATGAAAAGGACCTCCTAAATGGAGAAAAAGAGAAAGAAAACCTATAACAAGCTAGTTCTATGCAAACATCAAACAACAACTAGATAGACAAACAACCAGGCCCACCAATACTGATCACAACAGTATGCACACCTTCAAAGAAGTGACGTTTTTGGCAGCCTGGTGTTGTATCAAAAGCTACTGGAGAGATCAGTAGAACTAGAAGGTCAAGGGACCATCACTCTTCAACCAAGACAAAAAAACTCCTAAAGTAGAGATCTATCCACAAAATCCTTCAAGATGCTGGACCGTCAGCTAATATCATTGTACTAATCATCTATTTGGATCTTCACTGGTGTTAAGATCATCCTCTGAAATTGTGAAGAAAGCAAGTAGATATCTAGTGCAAACTCTATTAACCAACACTTGACACTCTCAGAATCTTATACATTAAATTATGCCAAAGGATTATTTCCAACAGCCAGAGAGAAGAAGTTGGATGAAAATCAGGTTCGATCCAATTTCTTCCTAGCCGACTTTTTCTTTCTTTTGGTCCAACTCTGTTCGGACTCCAGGGAGTGAGTATCCCAGTGATCAGAAGCTGCTTTGGACCCATTGGAACCTTCATCTTCCTCAAAGAGCTTTTCTTTTCGGTCTTGATATTTGACTGAAAATCCGCAACTCTCCCATATCTTATTGATCTTCCAGGAGTCTGACACAGTGTCATTTCTTTGAAGTTTAGAAAACTCCAATTCCCAGTCTAGGTTGAGACTGCCTTCATTGCACACTGGCGTGCCCCCAAACATGTCAGGTTCAACCAGTTGAAGGCGTGAATCTACAGACAGGCTTTGGTGATTTCCAACTTCACAGTTGACAACTATTTCATTGACCTGTTGGGAGATAAAACTCCTAAGGATTTCGTCTTCCTCGGGCTGATCAGGAGACCCGACGTTCTCACCTTGCTGGAGCACCTTTGATTGCTCTTTGGTGATTAGCTTGGCATTGGGTTGAACACCTGACTTTTTCCCCAATCTAACCTGGACGTCCTTTTCTGGAGATGGCTTCCTCACCTTCAGCGGGCAGGACATTGCCCTGTGCCCAAACTTCTTGCACCTGGGGCATTAGACTGGCCTCGCAACAACCTCCAACTTCAAAGTTTTCGGCACATAATCGATTTCCATCATGGTAGACTTCGGTAACTTGGACTCGCTGTCCATCTCGATGCAGACCAGGGCATGCCCGAGGCATCCAGCAGTGAAGGAGTAATCTTCAATGTCCACCGGCCTGGCAATGGAGCAGGCAACAGATGCGATGTGCCTGCGAGTCCACGACAGCCCCATGTTCTCGATCTTGAACCAGATAGGAACATGAGAGAAAGACAGAGGTTGAAGAAGAGTGCCCGACATCCATGCGTGGACCACAATGAGCGATCCATCCATGAACCACAGAGCCTCATTTAGAACCCGCTCCCTTTCGCTGTGAGATGGCAGCTTGCGATGAACCCTTCACGCTCCTCTGACACGATTTCGATGGGGCCGCTAGGCCGCCACAGACGCCGAATCCAGCCGCTAAGTTGGCCGCTATACGGTTTCCGGCCAACAAATCGTATGGACAGGTGATCATCCCAAGAGGGGGTTGAGCACTCCTGGCTTGAGATATGCACATCTCACCCCGTCTCTGATCAATGGCTCGATGAATTCGACCAAGTCCGCCGCAACCTCCTCTCGGTCCTGTCTGCAAGACTGAAGCCAGTCAGTAACCCGCGAGGTAGATGCCGCCTGACTTGACCTATTGAGGGGGGGAATCGGGGTGTTGGGGGTGGCAGCTTCCGCCGTCACCTTCTGTGATTGAACCCTAGTTGGATCTGTAAGATTGGGAATGACTTCACTTCCATCTCCATCTACCCCGGATTGGCAGCCTGGAGGAGTCGAGGACGACTCTATAGCGGTCGCTTGCCCTCTCCCACCTCTGCCGCTAGGGTTTCTCCCACGCCCTCTGCCCCGACCCCCTCTGCCACGAGCCATCCCAAACTATGAATTATTGAATTAAAGTAATCACTAAAGTAATACTAACCAGCAGTACCAATCATTAATCACTGAAAGCAGCAAGGAAATAAGTAAAACTAATCATGCATTACTAGTATAATAGAGCAATAGGATATTTACTTAGATGCATTACATCAGTACCCAATTATTACAACTTACACACAAAGTATGCATTCTAAATTAGGACTAGCTATATCATAGAACATTTAATGTATACAAGTTTCGTATATTATAGTCAACACTACTTGGCTATGTAATTAATTAATGTTAGATGCTTACATTAGGATTTTTAAACAAAAGCGGGAAAAAAGCGGGCAAAAAGCGGGAAAAAATCGGGAAAAAGCGGGTGAGGCGGGCAAAAAGCGGGCGATTTTGTTCAAAATGATTAAGCGGGCGATTAATGGCAAAATTAAGCGGCTGGGGGTCATGGGCGCTTAAGCGGCCCGCCTGGCCTTTTTTATTTCACTGGGTAAAACACAATGTTTTCCATTTATTCTGGGTCTGTTGTGACCTTGTTCTGCTGATTCGCCACCGCACACGAATGACTCAACACGGCGTGTTGCCGCCGCCATCTGTTCCTGCATCGGCGAACTACCCGGACACTGTGTCTCCTTCTCGATACGCTGTGTCTCCTTTTGCTACCGATTCCCTATTGCTGTTTGCTACTAATATCACACGCTGTGTGACCTTCTTGATACGTCGTGTCACTTCTTTTGGAGACTTCTGTCAACTCCAGACATGTCGTGTCACTGCTTCTAGAGACTTCTGTGAACTCTACGACACGTCGTGTCTTTTTCTTAACACGCCGTGTCACTGCTTAGGATCCGTTGGTGTACTATCTACATGTCGTGTGCGTGTTCTGATCCTGCTATTCAATCTTTTTGGGGAGTCATGGCTTCATCCTCTTCCACTGCTGAGACCCCTTGAGACACATGTTAGATCTGTAACTTCTGTTCTACGGGTCCAACTATATCTTATGGGCACATTCTTTCCAAAATTATGCACATTCGTCGGGCAAGCTTGAGCATCTCACAAAATCCCATCATAAAGATGAAACGACAGACAAACAAAATCGAGAAATGGGCAGAGTTTGACTCTCAAGTCCTCTCCTAGATTCTAAATAGTTGTGAATCCCATGTTTCCACCAATCTCCTTTTCACTGATATTGCTCGCGTCTATTCTAGCAAGGGAAATTCCTCCTGAGTTTTTGAACTCTATAAATGTCTGCATTCTCTAAGACTTGAAGTCACTACATTGTTTGCTTCACACTTTGATACCTTCAAAGGTATTTGGGGTGAGCTCAAACTCCATCAACCCTTGCCTACTGTTCTCTCTAAACTACAGAATCAACAAGATGAAGTTTAACTCTCTCAGTTGTTGACATCTCTGCCTCCTAGCTATGAAGATGTTCGTCAACAAATCCTGGTATCTAACCCATTGCCCATTCTAGACGATGTTAATATCTGGATATCTCGCTCGGTGTCCTCTACTATTAATGAAGAACCTGCTGATCTGGTTGTTGTTGGACGAGGGCGTGGTAATTATACTCGTGGATGGGGCAGAGGTCTCAACCATGGTGGAAGAGGGTCCTTTTCTCTTCAGTCTCATGGGAGAGGGTCCTCTCCTCTTCAACCTTGGTTCTGCAACTTCTGCAGACAGACTAATCATACCGAAGACAAATGCTGGAAGAAGCTTGGAAAGCCGGAATGGGCAAACCTAGTTTCCATTACTGATGCTGATGAGAATCTACATATGCCTCCAATGGAACCACACCTCAGATGGTAACACTAAGTTCATCTGACCTTGACAAGCTAATCAAAGCCGCCTCTGCTATTACTACCACGCCTCAGGAGAACATTGCTGAACACTCTGGTGATCCTTCTTCTTGTCTTCAAGCTTCTTCCTCTTCGGCAAAAAATGATTGGAATATTGATTCAGGTTCTACAACTCATAAGTCCAGTTTTAAAAATCTCTTTACTTACCTGAAGAAATCCACATATCATCCTCCTGTGCGTATGGCAGATGGGTCTACTTCTCCGGTCACTGGAATAGGGGATGTTGATAACACCCCTCTTAAATTTGTTTTGTTTGTGCCCATATTTCTCTTAAACTTGATATTTGTTAGTAAAATTACCAAGTCTTTAAACTACAATGTAATATTCTTTCCTTACATTGTCTCCATGCAGGAGATCTCAGGACGAAGAAGACAATTGGTGGGGGATATGAAGGTGGAGAGGGTTTGTATTATCTACATACTTCGTCAACTTTGCCTGTTACTGCACTTGTGGCCCGGTCCACCTCTCTTTATCAATGGCACCTGAGGCTTGGTCATCCTTCTTCCATTAAGTTGAAGTCTTTGTTTTCCAATTTGTCTTCTGAAAATTTTACATGTTAGTCTTGTCAACTTGGAAAACACCATCGTTATGTGTTTTCTCCTTGTCGTGAGAACAAGAGTCCAAGCTTGTTTTATTTAGTACACTTGGATGTCTGGGACCATGTCGTATTGGTAATCGTACTGGTGTGCGATATTTTGTAGCCTTTATTGATGACTGGTTTCGTGCCACTTGGCTTTATCTTTTAAAAGATCGTTCTAAAAAATTTAATATTTTCTCTAAATTCTTGAATGAAATAAAGACTTAGTTTTCTGCTACTCCTAAGTTTGTTCGCACTGATAACGCCTCTGAATTTGTGCAACATGGTTTTCAAAATATTTGCATCTCCAAAGGAGTTCGTCAAACCTATTGTCTCTATAGTCCGCAACAAAATGGAGTAGCTGAAAATAAAAACAAATATCTACTTGATGTAGCCTGTACACTTTTAGTTGAAATGAAAGTTCCTAAGTTTTATTGGGGTGATGCCATTCTTTTAGCAAACTAACTCATCAATTAGAGACCCTCTGTTTTACAAAATAAAATTCCCTACCAACTTCTCTACCCTCATGAACCAAAATTTTCCCTACCACTAAAAGTTTTTGGCTGCCTATGTTTTGTTCACAATCACCAACCTGGGCAAGAAAAATTGTCTCCACAAGCTTTTCGCTATTGTTTCCTTGGCTATTCTCAAACACAAAAGGGATATAAATGTTTTGATCCCGTTGCATGCCGGTTGTATGTCACCTTTTTTGAAGATACATCGTTCTTTTCTATACCTAGTAAACAAGTGCCTCTTCCTATTGTGCCACTTCCTAATATACCACCTCCCAGTGTACCTCTCTAGGACGAGTGTTCTACCCATGTTCTGAAAGTGTATGAGCGGAGAAATAAAAGACCTCTACCTGTAGTATCCCTTTTGAGACTGATGATCCACCACAAGATGATGGTAATTCTATTGCTTCTATTCTAGTTTCTGATTTGGACATTCCTATTGCATTACGAAAAGGACAATGGTTTAGTACCAAGTATTGCATTTGTCAACATGTTTCTACAGACCATTTGAATGCTTCCATGGCTTATTTTACTGCTACTTTATCTGCTATCTCAATTTCAAAGAATGTTCAAGGGGCATTCCTACACCCTAGTTGGACACAGGCTATGGATGAGGAGATGGATGCTCTTCGATCCCGTTTGACATGGGAACTCATTGATCTTCCTATGGGTAGCAATCATGTTGGCTGTCGCTGGGTGTATACTGTTAAATATTTGCCAGATGGGACAATTGAACGTCTGAAGGCTAGACTGGTTGCTAAGGGATACAAACAGGAATCTAGGGTTGATTACTTTGAAACTTTTTCTCCTATTGCTTGTCTTAATTCTGTACACATTCTTATTTCTGTTGCCGTCAATCAAGGATGGCATTTGCATCAGATGGATGTCAAGAATGTCTTTCTATATGGTGATTTGCAGGAGACTGTCTATATGTCTCAAACTCCAGGTTTTGTTGCTCAGGGAGAGTATTCTCGAAAAGTTTGCCCTCTTAAGAAGGCTATTTATGGTCTCAAGTAGAGCCCCCGAGCATGGTTTGACAAATTCTCCCTTATATTGCACAAATTTGATTTCACACGCTCTTAGTGTGATGATTCTGTACTTATTAAGACCACCACTTCTGGAATTATTATTCTCATTGTTTATGTGGATGATATCATTTTATTTAGTAGTGATACTACAAGGATTGCCAATACAAAGAAATATCTTATGGAACACTTTGTAACCAAAGACCTTGGACGTCTTCGGTATTTTTCTAGGGCGTTGAAGTCGCACACAACAAATATGGAGTATCTCTATTGCAAAGGAAGTATACTCTGGACTTGTCGACTGAAACTGGAATGCTGGGTTGTCGACCTGTAGTGTCGCCTATGGATCAAGCACACAATCTATGGGCTGAATCCTTTGAACCCTTAGAAGATAAATATTGCTACAAGCAACTCGTTGGTAAAAATTTGTATCTTAGTGTTGCTCGGCCTGATATCTGCTTTGTTGTGGGAGTTCTCAGTCAGTTTATGGATTGCCCTAGGCAGCGTCACTGGGAGGCAACATGTCATGTCCTGAAATATTTGAAGAAAGCGTCGGGATAGGGACTGTAAATCTGACATCTTGATGTATATTCTGATGCTGATTATGTAGGGTGTAAGTCTGATAGGAAATCCGCTTCTGGTTAAGGTACCTTAGTAGGAGGTAATCTAGTCATTTGGCAAAGTAAGAAACAAAATGTTGTTGCCAGATCTAGTGTAGAGTCTACCGTGCAATGGTACATACTACTTGTGAGCTGTTATTGATTAAATCCATTTTTGCAAACTTTGGATTTCCTATCACTTATGCTATCCCGATGTATTGTGATAATCGTGCTGCTACCTTCATTGCTAGTAACCATGTATTTCAAGAGAGGATAAACATATTGAAGTCGACTGCCACTGTCTCTGAGATGCTATACTGGATAAGAAAATTACTACTTTTCTGCCATCAAATGAGCAACATGTATATTTACTAAGCCTCTCTCTAGCAAGAGAGTTTAGGAACTGTGCTGCAAGTTGGACATGAGATATATTGGTCTTTGGTTTCCTGTTTTATGTCTTTCTTACTTAAGTATCCTGTAACATGGGCCTTTGTATAAGAGGCCCATTAGGGTTTTTTGTTTGTTTCCCTGTACTGCCTCCTATTTATAGGAGTGACTTCTCTCTTTTCATAATACAAAAGAGGACACATTCCCAAAATTTTGTCAAGTACATTTTTCATTGAGCAAAAATTTTATGTTATACTTTTCTTGTGAAAAAGCACCAAAGATTATTCCTTTAGTATCAATACCCTAGGCCCAATCCTAGCACACTTGACATATGTGCGTATGTGCTTGTATGGTATCTGCCCTGCTTCAATCATTTTGACACATCTGCACTATCTTTTCCATGTACTTGAAGGTAGGAATGAGCATCGTGCTGGGTTTATAACAGCTTTGGTAGGCATGTACCCAGACCATATATTGTTAAATTAGTATCTTTTCAAGTTTAGCCAATACCCGACCAATGTAACAATCTTGAGTCGAGTTTGGCCCAGTCCAGTTAATATAGTAAAGTGACAATATTTTTAAATCTATATGTAGATAAATATTTCTTAATAGAGTTTAGGAAGTGTACCCACATATACATGTAACTTGTTTGTACTAGCCGTACAACTAGCACACGTGTACCTTGTTAACGAAATCCAACCACATGGATGAAATGGATATTTTCTAGATTAGACACGTTAAAAAATCACATTCACATCTCATGCATTTATGAGATTTAACTAAAAGTTATGAAACTGTTATGGAATTAATGCAACTTATCATTGATTAAAAGATACACATATTGTCAATAGTGGTCCATAATTGTTTGATTGAGGCGATAATTGTAGTACATCTAATTTCAAATTTGTACATCCCATCTATAAGGTAGTCTGTGTTGTAGATCATTGCAAACACACTAAATAGAAAATGGGTACATATAACTTTAACTGTACTTGTGTACACCATTCTTTGAACATGATTAATATGATCAATCAAATATATTTTAGATAAAATGTAATACAAAATTTTGAATCAAATGTATCTTGCAAAAGATATATATTGTATATAAACATATGATTATATATACATGTATATGTGATGAATTTGGATATCTAGGATTTACCTTGGCCCTGACCCGACCAGAAGAAAATGTTGGTATTAGTTTGGCCCGATTTGTCCATGTAAAAATATGAACCGGGTTTGGGTCAAGCTATGCGGGTCAGGGCATGTGTCAGATCGGGCCGACCCGTTCCGATGCTCATCCCCTACTTAGAGGCACACATTATGGATTAAAGTCTCTTAACACATTCGACACACTAGTACACCACTACACTACAAAAGGGCTACTACTGACAGACTTAGAATACATTCCATATTCAACAAGTACTGCAGCTGAGCAACAATGCCATCCTACCAGTTAAATTTTGAGGGTGGTTGTACCTATCATGCTCTGATCATTGGCTTACTTGAATACAATTGTACACTGGATCCTTCTACCTTATTGGAAACTCAAAGAGGATAAACTACTAGAAGGTTCTGTTTAATCTATCATTTAGATAGGGATTCATGTTTGAATCTGAAATGCTCTAAATATCATGTTGGGCATGGTGGTGATGGGAGACTTGAACACACAACGAGCTTGTTGTGGAGATGCAAAAGCGTGAGATAAGCAATCCAATCCAAATACGTACAACGAAGATCAACCACAGAGCCATCACACCTCTTCTTCAACTCAAAAAACGATGGAAGTAGAAAAACACTTGCTAATAGAAGAGTCATCATCATCATGTCAGCTAGATTTTTAGACGTACCGATCTTCTTAATTCGAATCTTGCCTTCGGCTGTGACTTCTCTAATGAAGTGGTACTTGACATCAGTGTGGTTCATTCTCTTGTTGAACATTTGATATTTGCTAAGACGTATGACACTTTGCATGTCTCAATAAACTCTTATTCTTGATCCATGCCGAATTGATTTCCTAAACCCTTGAGCCATAAAGCCTCCTTTACAACTTTTATTCCCGCCATGTATCCTGCTTCGGTAGAGGATATAGCAATAGTACTTTAATAAGTGGCTTTCCAACTAATAGCTGTCGGTCCCACTGTGAACATGTACATGCGAGAGATCTCTTGTTGAGGTCGCTTGCATAATCTGAGTCCACATACCCTGTCGTGATGACTTAAACTCTAGATAATATTAAACAAGAAAGTGCCTTCAAATACCTTAGAATCCACTAAACTGCTTGCCATTGTGCCTTACCGGAATGAGCCATGTAACTACTAACCACACTGATTGCATAATCGTTGTTTGGTCTAGTGCAAACCATAGAATACATGATGCTACCAATCACATTGGAGTAAGGTGCATGCGCCATCTCTTTCTTTTCTTCATCAGATTGTGAAGACTACAACCTGATAACCTAAAGTGAGCATCCAATGGAGTTGAAACAAGCTTCACATCTCACATGTGCAACCTATAAAGAGCCTTCTTGATATACTTCTCATGCGTTAGGACAAGCCTTATTTCTGGTCCCTTTGAATCTTCTTAGCTTCACCTAGGTCTTTCATATCAAATTCTCTACCTAGAAGACATTTACTTTGGCAATTTTAGATGCATGTCTAGAAGCGATCACCATATCATCAACATATAATAGTAGGTACACAATAGAATCATCATTCAACCCTTTCTAGTAGACACAAGCGTCGTACTGACTCTTGGAAAGTCTGTTGTGTCATGAAGGAGTCAAACTCTCCTATACCACTGTCTAGGAGATTACTTCAGCCCATAGAGAGACCTCTTGAGCAAGCACATATGGTTCTCTCTATCTCCAAAACCCTCTGGTTGTTGCATGCATATCTTTTCTTCTAGTTCATCTTACAAGAAAATTGTCTTTAAATACTAGTTGCTATAGCTCTAGATCTTTAATGGCTATTAAAGAAAGAAGCACTCGTATGGAACTATGCTTGACAACAGGTGAGAAGACTTAATTATAATCAATGCCTTCATTTTAAATATAACCTTTTGCAATAAGGTGTGCCTTTTATCTTTCACCTTCTTTCTTCTTATAGACCCACTTGCATCCCACTAAGTTCTTGCCCTTGGGAGGTACCACAACTTCCGAGTTTAATTATTGTAAAGGAATTACATCTCTTCCTTCTTTGCATCAATCAACTGTTGAGCATCTTGACTTGTGACTACATCATGGAAATTGGTGGACTAATCACCAATATCTACATCAACGACATTGGAAAGGGCATAGGCTACCACAGAGTCGAAGTCATAGCGTTGGAGTGGTTTGTTTGTTTGCCTATACTGTAGAAACTCTCTGGAGTCTCCTCTATGTCGTCAGTAGGCAGTGAATCATCAACATGTGAGCCATGGTGTCTACTATGCAAGATAGGACATGTCTTCTTGCTACTTGTAGCAGTGAATCATCCACAGCTTCTCATACTTTTGATTGTTTTGCAACTTGTAGCATTCATCCCAGCTAGGATATGTCTTCTTGCAGTTGTTGCACCTCTTTAATCGACGTGACTTTGACTTGTTCTTCTTTTTCTTAGAACTTTCAGGGTCTTTGTCACGTGAACACTCCCGTCCTCTAGCGGCCAATGCTTCACCCGCTACTTTTAATAAAGTAAAATCCTTTTCTAATTTCTCTTAAAATGTCAAGGCCCTTATGACTTCATGGAGTGAGATAATCTTTGAATCCTAGAATATCATCATATCTTGAAGATTCTAGTGATGGTAGAAGGGTACAAAGCCACAAAATTTCTTGGTCCTTGTCCTGTATGTTGTCGATAGGCAATGAATCATCCATGTGTTCTTGTACTTTTGATTGTTTTGCAACTTGTAGCATTCATCCCAGATTGGACACGTGTCCTTGCAGTAGCTGCATTTCTTTAATTGATGTGATTTTGACTTGTTCTTTTTTTTCTTTGAACTTTCAGGGTCTCTGTCACGAGGACACTCCCGTCCTCTAGCGGCCATTGCTTCACCTGCTACTTTTGATAAAGTAAGATCATTCTCTGATTTCTCTTGAAACGTCAAGGCTGTTATGACTTCATGGAGTGAGACAATCTTTGACTCCTAGAATATCATCATATCTCGAAGATTCTAGTAAGACGGTAGAAGGGTACAAAGCAACAAAATTTCTCGATCCTTGTCCTTATCTTCACGTCGATCTGCCGAGGTTGTGGATATTTTCATTGAACTCATCGAGAAGAGACGTCTATGGACCGCCTTCTTCCATGCAAAGTATGAAAAGACACTTCTTTAGTGCAAGCTCGTTGGTGATGGACAAGGTTAAAAAAGTCGTGAGGTGTAACGAGGCATTTTTGTCTTCGCAAGGCGAGGCTTAAGCCTCGAGGCGGTCGAGGCGTAAGCCTCAAAATGTGCCGAGGTGTTCCTATATTTATATATATTAATATATTTATATATACTAATATATTTATATATGTTAATATATTTATATATATAAGAAAATATATATACAATGCAAGTTATACAATTGACAATTAGATAACAAAATCACATTACATTACCTTTTTGTAATCTACATTTGAACAACTGGAAAATAAAAATAGTAAAAGTTGTACCCAAACAGTAGTATTTTAACCTCGATTTGTTTGTTTTTCGTTTGTATCAAAGGGGCTAGTGGAAAACCCATTGGGCCAGGCCCATATGTAGTCAAAATGGACCAGGAAACCTCTATCTTGGGTTGCAGGTTGAGGCTAGTGCCTCACTTGCGCCTCAACGCCTCTTACACGTTTTTGCGCCTTGTTGAAAATAAGGCATCCGCCTCTTGGACCACAGGTGAGGCTTACGCCTCAGGGCGCCTTGCCTCGAGGCGTACTCCTCTGGCGCCTCAGGGCGCGCCTTTCTTTTCCATGGTGATGGATTTCTAAGAAGGTCTTTAAATGAACCTCCTCATGGAGGACTCATAGTTTTTCGAACCGAACTAGTGAACAAACCTGTGAGGCCTCCGGTTCTCGATCCAGTGGTTCAACCGATGGTCGGACCGATTCAACCGTTGACATCATTATGACGTCATAAATAATATGAATAACCTAGACATATATGAAAATCATAGATTATATACAAAATGAAACATGGATAATATCATGTTTGCTCAAAATAATGTATTTGACAACTTAACTAATTAGGTCGTAACCATGGAACGAGGTTTCGTCGAAATCGGCGAAATTTTGCCAAAAATTTCGATTTTGACGCCATCGGCTACGAAATCTTGCCACTGTGCATTTATATCGAAATCAGCGATTTTTTTTGCCCAAAATTTGAAATTTTCAGGGAGTAGGAAACTCTCCTTTCCTCCTACATGAAGGACCCCCCACCTATCCCCATATCAAATTTTATTGCATATAACGATGCATTTAGGCGTAGAGATCGCACCTGTTAAATTTCATGGCTCAATTCGTTCATTTTGGCGTCGAAACGGGCACATTTGCATTTATCGAAATTTCTGTCAAAATTTCAATAAATTTCAGTTTCCATGCTGTCGAAACCACATCGAAATCAGATACTTCATTCCTTGGTTGTAACTAGTAGGGCAATACAATCCGTAGTAAACAACAAATTTTTCAGTATCCAATTCTCATATATAACCGCAATCTGCTTTGCAATTCACTGATTATATTAGTGTATCACACAATTCGACTGTGACACAAATTTCATAGCAAACAACAACACATTTCGTCACAGCAAAATCCGGGCTTCGGTAGTTCCAAATTTGCTCTAAAGTGAGGCTAGCAATATAGGGAATATAGAAGGTTAGTGACAAGTTTTAACTTTTAAGTGATTAAGAAAAAAAGAAGCAAATTGAGAGGACTGAAGGATACGTCAACATGAAGAGCACTGAATTAAGAGAAAAAAGAGTACGTCAACAACAATTGAGAAAAGAAGAGGCATAGTGCAGGGAATGAGTAGGGAAGAAAAGAAGGAAAAATGGGAGTGATCAAGTTGAAAACGAAGGATATAAAGGAAGAGGATAAAAAAAAATGGCAATTGTACATGAAACCTCCCAATAGGAGCAATACTCCCTGTGGGGCAGAATAGGGGATGGAAGAAGAGGCAAAATAGGAAAAATAGAGCAATACCCCATATGGTTTAGAAAGAGCACGAAGAGAAGAGAGGTAATGTAGCCCCTTGGTGGTAGAGGAAGAAGGGGATGGGTACAGGAAGAGGAGGAAGAGAAAAAGAGGACATGCGAGGTGTACAGGAAGTGTGGGTACAAAGAGGAGCAATACACCTTGGCATAAGAGAAGGAGGAAGAAGAGAAGAAATAAGGGAGGAATAGGGGAGAGAAGGAGAAAATAGAAAAATAGAAGAGGAGAGGAAATGCACCTTGGCAGTTGTGTTGATGGCACTAGCAGTTAGGAAGATCCAAGTTTGGCGGGGCTTTATCAATAACAGTAGCAACAACTAGCGGTGAAGCTCTGAGTGCTGGCGTCCGCCAGTGCTGGCCGGGGAGCAGCAACACTGACCGGAGGAGCAGCAACGACAATCACATCCATTAGGGAGAGCCGCGTATCATGAAACCGGGATAGTGGGGTTTGGGAGGTTTTTTTCTCATGCGGGGTCACTTGGGATGTATCAGAAGCAGACCAACCAGTTGTGTAAAACCCGAGCGGTTCACCGGTTTAACTAGCCGATTCGCTGGTTATTGGTTGGTTTTGTCTCAATTGCGGGTTTGGAAGTCACCCGGATCAGGACAACCACCGGTTCCAGGTTCAACCGGCCGGTTCGACCTTGACAACTATGGGAGGACTTTGTCCTCCAAGTAGAGGAAAATGATTGTACGAGCCTTTTGGTTAATCTACTTCCACCATCATCTGTCTTGGATCCTGATTTCTTCTCCTTTTTAGAAAGAGCCATGTGGACTCCTTGCGTGATGCAAGATTCACATTTGAGTTGCCAGAAATAGAAGGTCTACAAGCGATCAAACTTGTCAATGTTGTACTTCGATGTCATGGTGGAGATCCGATGGTAAAATTTGCTCTAATACCACTTGTTGGGGCATGATGGTGATGGGAGACTCGAACAACAAGGCCCAAAGAGCTTGTTCCGAAGATGTGGAAGCATGAGATCGAGCAAAACCAAAAAGACTAGATTCATATTTTATAGTGGTTCGGTAAATTCCCAATGTGGGTGCCTACATACTGGCAGAAATGATATTTCGATGAAGACAATTACAGAGAGGATATTTTCATAATTGAGAAGAAGAACCCAATCCCCTTTTATAGGCAAAAGTCAACCACAGATGAAGATAGTTGCTTGGAGAGGAGCTCTTGGAGGCTTGAAACCCTAAGGGAAGCCCTAGATCTGTCCATGGCTTTAGGTCTTAGAAATTGACGCCTCTTGATGTCTCTTCGTTGCTTTTCTTGCTTGGGATGAGTTAGGGGATTTATTTATTAGAATAGGACCCATATACTAAGGGTAGATCTGTCCATGGCTTTAGATCTTAGAAATTGATGCCTCTTGATGTCTCTTCGTTGCTTTTCATGCTTGGGCTGAGTTAGGGGATTTATTTATAAGAATATGACCCATATCCAAAATTCCAGATATATATAGTTCATTTCCAGTCGTGTTTGCAGTGTGACTGGAATGTATACGATCCCTAGCTGGACTATAAAAGTTACTGTAACAACATTTACGGTCCAACACTGAACTCTAAATAACCTTGCTGCTGCCCCTTACCTCATACCGTCTAAGTATCCGTATATGGTCTGATGTATGACCATAAATGCATCTATAGGTGCCTAGAACTCATCCTGGCGATGTTGAGGCTCGATGTAGACGTCCAAGTCATCAACAAAGCTTTTCTTGATAGTTTAAGACACTCCCTCAACTTATCACATACATACGATATAAAAAAATTGATATGATGCAAGCATATCTATCAAATAATGCCTACTATTCATGGCAACTAATGCTCACCTACTGCAGTATTTTGTCAGACAAGTGCATAATATAATGTATAGTACAAATTTAGTGTTGTTGTATTTAATATGTATGATTTAGTAATTAATTAGTGTGCATTGCTGGAGTAGTCAACATGTAGATATAAAAAAAGTCTCAGTTGTTTGTCTAGCACGGACGAACAATTTTTGTTTGCATTACCTGGAGGGACCCATGCCGTTAGTGCATTTAACCTTCTGACCACACATCAAGAAACAACCATAGGACTAGTGTTCTCCCGGTCTTAATCAAGAGTAGCAAAACTAGACTCATTCTCATGCATTTGACAATATGGCTTCACCAACATTCCTGTTTCCCTCTGTGCCTTCATCTATGCCATGACTAAGGGTGCCATACCACCATCAGAGTTCAACAAACTATCCTCATCATTGAAGTGTTTCAGAAGAGGTCGGCTGGAGATAGGGTAATGCTAAAGTTAATCTCCCAAAGAGAATGTCAGGGTGGAAGCATGAATGAAAAATATACCTCGTTCGAAAGTATAAATGTAATGCAAAAAATGTGATGATAGAAAAAATATAACAATTGTTGCTTTCTTAAACTTTCAATGCGGAGGTAGAACAAGTGTTCTTGGTCTTCTGAAAGTTTAGGAATCACATCTTTATGTATCTATTGAGTATAAATTTACTAGCTGCATTGGACATAAAACAAATATGTTATATGCTTATGTACATATGGAAAGAGTCATAAAAACCAGATGATGATAATGTTTCATATACTTGTGTGAAGGAGCAAATAATAAAAAACACTTCAACAAGGACCCATCTAGCATATACTAGTTTTAGCAATGGCTAGCTCGTAGTGATCGATAGAATAATAACATAAGGTAACAGTAGCATACATTATCCACAAGTAACAGGGGGCACGTATGCGCAAGCACACCAAAGAACACGTCACCTATCTGTGGCATCAATCCATGGTGATGATTGGCAGATTGACTAAGCTATCTGTGGCATCAATCCATGGTGATGATTGGTAGATTGACTAAGTAACAAAGGCATTATACACCATCTCTCCTTCACCTTTGCTCCTTGTTATTCCTATCCTGGGTGCACTCGATGGGCATGAATTGCATCTTATCACTAGAATAGTTATAAATGGTCATAACCTATGCCAACCTTTATGCTGCAATCTATCCAATACTGCAACTCTGTTCCACCACTTCTTCCCTAGTGCGACAAACAATATTTTAAAAAGCGCGAACCGGGAATCGTTCAGACGAGACCTTATAGCCGATTAATCGCCCCCGGGCGATTAATCAGGCGATTTTTCAAAAATCGGATTTTTAATGATTTTTCACATTTTATAGACATATATTATATACACATACTTAATTTAATATTTGTGACTATTTTACAGAACTAAACCTATTTATTCCTTTAAAAGAAATATGATGTAACAGAATTAAAGAGCTAATAGATTCAACAGCTAAACATAAATAAATGTATGTATCAGTAAACAATTTCAGACATGAACAAAATATAAATTGAATTTAGTTGGTTACCTGTGGATGGAGCATGAGCAACATCATACGAGTAGACAACTAGTTGGACAAGGGAAGTAATGTGGCCACATGAAAATACATGAAACAAGAAACAATTAGTACAATATTGATGTAATATTCACAATTTTTCACCTGATGATGTTGCTAAAATCTAAAAGGCAACTTGAACATCCAAAAGATAGAAAATCCAAAACACTAGTACAAAAATAATTGAAAGATAGGACATCCAAACAACAAAATCAAAACATAAATGATAAAACATCCAAAACAACACAATCGACAATTAGTTTTGTCGATCCAACAAAAAGCGGGCCTAACCGGCCGCTTAAAATTAATCGCTAACCGGCCCAAAATCGGGCTAACCGGCCCAAAATCGGGCGCTTAATTCAAAAAGCCTTAACCGACGATTATCAGCAAAATAAATCGGTCAGCCCCGCACCACGGTTAATCGGCCGGTTGGGCCGATTTTTAAAACACCGACGACAAAAAACTGGTATGACACCAACACCTCACACCCATTTGATGTCAAAGCTCTTTTTTAGGTGATGAATGTGCCCTTGACGAGTTCGTAATATTGAGACCCCTCCTATGACCCACTCTAGGGCACTAACACCTTGGTCCTTGCAGTTCTTGACTACATGTATGGGCCAAGAACATGGGAGGGATGGGGATTGCGTGGTAGTGTATCTCCTAAAAATCATATGAAAAGTTTAGAAAAATGGCAGCATGTAGGGAGCTGAGAGTGTTGGTGAAGAAGTATTGCGAGATACGTGAAAATGGAAACGAGGAAAGCCGTGTTTATGAGTCACATAAAATAGAAAAACCATGTCGAGCCCATTCACACATATCGAAGTAGATCCCCCTGTATGTGTATTTGTATAAAAAAGAGAGGAAGACAGAAGGGAGGGTGACGCCCCTACTGTCCCTAAGACTACTCAAACCCCATGAGTAGGTAAATTTTCGATGGTTATACTAGGGATCGAACCCGAGTTCCTTCATTGGCGACCCTTGATTTGAACCACTGGGCCATCTCCGCTCGATTATGTATATATATGTATATACATTCAAATTGAAAATATATATAAAAGTTATATAGAGTCAAGCTAGAATACACTTAAGTATATTGAAGACACAATGCACTCATGTCATTTTTTATCATATAACAATTATTTTGAGAATCTAAATCGTTATTCTTCTTAAATATATTATGAAGAGCCTAGATATAAAATTAGAGCTCATTTGGACACTTATAGATCATGCATCTGAAGACAACAAAAATGATGCTCCTGAAATTAGTTATGTACGTCAATGTCGTTGTCCTTGGATGAGTGACTTACACTCGCCCAATGAGCTCATATTTTGTATGTGGCCTATATATGTTATAACAATGAGGAACAACGGTCTACATTTTTTGCAAAAAAAGGTTGTGACAGGTAACACCACTAATGTGCGGTGCAATATGTACACTCGAGTGTATTCTCGTCCGACTATCTCTATTTTTCTCTCTCTCTATAAATGTGTATATATTTATATGTATATTCTAATATTATATATATATATATGGCTAAAAGAATTGTGTACCTGAGTTAGGGGTGAGCATCAGTCTAAAAACCGGGCCGGACCAAGGACCGAATCTCAACAAATTTATGGACCGTGGACCAAACTGTTTTAAAGTTGGATCGGACCGGGACTGTACCGTTTCAATGTTGGACCGGACCGGGACTGTACCGTTTCAATGTTGGACCGGACCGGGACCGGATCGTTTGGACCACAATCAGGCTTTTTATGTATTTCACAACTTATTTAATTGTAAAAATGGAATAAATTATCTTTCCCTCGTGTTTGGCTATAGCGAAAACTCCCGAATCTAGGGCTGCTTGGCCTTCCAGCTCCGTTCCAACAATGCACTTCTCGGATCGAGAAAGCGGAACTGCTTGACGTTGCATATTAGAGCTCATTAAAGCCCGATTTGCATCATTATGCTCGATAAAAGGAATGAGGGAGGCCCCTATAGAAAAATATTGGAAATAAAAAATGCTTCGAAAATGAATCTGTTCCCATGCCATAGTAAGGAATTCTTGACGATATCGAGCTGGAACAACCTATTCTTCTTGAATACCCCGATTCAAGGCCAAAGAATTTCCTGCTGCTATCATATAATATTCATCTCTACTTGGTGATAAATAAATCATATGCGCTTCTGCCTCTTTTGATTTTTCAGATATTTCATAAAACGAACTCTCCAATCTTAGTTATTTTAAACAATTATATAATATAGATATCAAACATTTACACTAATAGTGTTTATATGTGTGATGTGTTTGTACATGCGACATAATATATATATTCAAATATCAATGTATTTTACATATAAACCGGTCTACGGTCCGGACCGCAGTCTGAACAGTTTTGGACCGGACCGTAGACCGAACTTCCAAATTTCCAGACTGTGGATCGGACTGGACCGACTGAACAATCCAATCCGATTTTGCGGTCTGGACCATCATTTGCTCACCCCTAACCTGAGTACATGCATCTTATCTGTACCCATCCTCAACTGTGATGGTTGCATGATTCTATTGAATAATATAACCTTACGGATGTGATGTATACCCCTTACATAACATGTGTATGAAAACTCATCTAAATCTGACATTCTTTGATCATCTAATGAAAGAAGATGTATATTTCCTAATCAACGGTAAGGTGCATAAATTATAAAAACCGTTGGATGATATATTGCTGTATCTCATGATTTATATGAGATGTGGTCGTGATTTTTTAAACACATGATCTAAAAAATGTTGATTCAATCCGTATGGTTGGATATAGTAAATGTATTCCACTTATGCTGTTTTAATGATTGGTACACATAACTTACATGTACCGGCCGGTACACACTTCCTACCCTCTCTCTCTCTCTCTATATATATATATATATATATATATATATAGAGAGAGAGAGAGAGAGAGAGAGAGTCAGGCTAGAATACACTCGAGTGTACAGATTGCACGAATACACTCAAATGTGTTTGCATATCAAGACTATTTTTTGCAAAATGTAAACCATCGATCTTCACCGTCATACTATAACTAAGCTACATACAAATTTTGAGCCCATTTGGATGAGTGTAAGTCACTCATCCAAGGGCAACAAAATCGTCGCGCGAAACTAATTTGAAATGCATAATTTTTGCGGTCTCTGTAACATGACCTATAAATGTCTAAATGTGCTCAAATTTGCGTATGAGCTATTTGCAAGATGTTTAAGAAGATCAACAGATTAGATTTTTGAAAAAAATATTGCATCATGAAAAACTACTTGAGTGTATTCTGCTCCGAATACACTCGAGTGTATTCTAGCCTGACTCTCTCTCTCTCTCTCTCTCTATATATATATATATATATATATATATATATATATAGTATTGATCTAGTGCGAGCTGATCTGCTGTGCGAGGCTGCGAGACAGCAATATTGGCCACTCGTTAGTTCTGCCTTTATTATAATCTTTGTCTGACTACACTCACTGCTGTAAGCCGACGTCAACTACAGTCGTCAAAGCCACAATTGTTATTAAAAATATGCAGTCATGATTGACATTTGGTACGGTTTCTTGTAATAGAATATGATGAGATGAGTCCCAAATCTATCCATCGCCACTTCCACATCCCCTCATTTCCTATTCAAATTAAACCATACATTTCCGTTTGGCCCCTTTTAGTTGCCATTCCACTTAAATGTTGAGTAAATGGCGTGACAAGATGAGTCAGTACGCTTGCTACCATTTGGTTGTGCGACTGTTTGGTAATTAATATTTGGCAATTCTAATGTAGTAAAATGTTTTGATTCTGTTAATATATATTCCTGTTTTATATATTCTGTTAGTTGTTTTGTTATTTCCATATTATATGTGGACCTCTCTGTAAATGTTTCAGTGTTATATATATGAGGGTGCACACATTGTGCAACCCTACGCTTCCCAAAACTGCTTTGTGTTTCACATGGTATCAGAGCAGTAGATCCAGCCGCCACCCTCCCACCCTTCTCTCTCTTCTCCGGCCGCCCCCCCTCTCCCGCCCGCGCCGCCCAGCAGCCACCCAGCCGCCGGGCCGCAGGCAGCGCCGGCAGCCGCCGGGCAGCTATCGCCGGGGCGCCGGGTAGCGGCAGCCGGCCGGCAGCAGCCGCCGGGCTCGCCGCCGGGGCCGGGCGCCCTCTCCGCCGCAGGGGGCCGGTGCGCCTCCGCGGTCCTAGCCGCCGGTAAGTCCTACAGCGATCCGGTGGCTTGAAGTTGGTGTGACGTAGACCGTTTTTTTTTCGGTCTCTTGCCTGCCTGCCCGTGTAGGTCGTTGTGCCACCGGGTTCTGTTCTGCGCTTCGGCGTAGACCGTATGTGAGAGGTCTTCTCCGTGTTTTTTGTGCCTGCTGTGCCTGTCTGACGGCGTAGACCGTCTCCTGCCTGATCGTGCCTGTTCCTGCTGTGCCTACTGCTCCCATGGCGTCCTCGCATGATGACTTCCGCCGTCAGGTTACCACTGTGAAGCTTGATGGGCGCAACTATCCGCATTGGGTCTGCTCCATGACGATCTATGCCAGATCCCAGGGCAAGTACTCACATCTTACCCGTGCTGGTCCGCCAGCACCCGCAGAGGACGCTGATGCTAAAGATGTGAAGGCGTATGACGACTGGGTTCGTGACGACTCCACTGTGATGACCTGGATTCTCAACAACAGCATTGAGAATATTAGCGTCACACTTCTTCACCTACATACGGCGAAGCAGATGTGGGATCAGCTCGCCGGTACTTACTCGCATAGTCAGAACCCCAAGAAGGTGTTTGACATCACCAAGCAGCTGGGACGTCTACAGTTCACGGGGACGGACATTGCGGATTACTTCTCTGACTTCACTGGATTATGGGGTGAACTGGAATCCTATCACCCTCTCTCCACGGACCTGGCTACCATGCAGCGTCAGCGCCAGGAGCTTCAGTTGGTCCAGTTTCTATGTGGATTGCCCGAGTCCTACACTGGAGTTGTGGACCAGATCTTAGCCAGTGACCCTCTGCCGTCACTACAGAGTGCCTACAAACGCCTTCAGCGTTTGCCTTCGTCTTCCTCGTCTCTGACTACTGATGTTGGGGACTCTTCGGCTCTTGCTGCAGCTTCTGGTCGTGGCCGTGGTCGCTTTACTGATAGTCGTCCTCCCCTAGGTGGAGGACGAGGACGGACTGCTCCTGGTCGTGGAGCCTCTTCTACTGCCCCTACTGCTGGTGCGCGCCCTCAGTCAGGACAGCGCCTTTGTACCTTCTGTGGCCGGTCCAACCATATTGAAGAAAAATGCTGGGAGAAATATGGTAAGCCGGCGTGGGCCAATGCAGCTGCTGACTCCACTACTACTGCAACAGAAGGAACGACTCAACCTACTGACTCTGCCTCCTCGGGTGCGACTGCTGACTACATCCGTGCTGAGGTGGAGCGTCTTCTTCTTGAGCGAGCTGGTGCGTCGTCTCAAGCTTCGACTAGTGGAGCTCATGCCGCCACTTATTTTGGTTATGACACTGCCTTCCTGAGCTCCTCTTCTACTCCTGGTAATACTAAGTGGGTCATCGACTCCGGTGCCTCTTCACATATTTCTGGAAATCGATCTCTGTTTCACAAATTATTTAAACCTGCTAGACCCTCATCTGTTATGTTGGCTGATGGTTCCAAGTCTGCGGTGTCTGGAGTAGGGGATATTGTTTCTGACTTTCTGCTGAAATCTGCCTTATATGTGCCTAGATTTCCTTTGAATCTGTTGTCTGTCAGCAAGATATTGCGAAGCCTACAGTGCAGTCTGACTTTTATTCCTGGTTCATGTGTTTTTCAGGACCTTCGCACGAGGATGAAGATTGGTGGGGAGTATGAAGGTGCTGATGGACTCTTCTATCTGGATCATTTGCCAAAAGCAGCTAAAGCATCTGTGACTCCTGCATTATCTACCTCAGTTTCTGCATTACAGTGGCACTACCGGCTGGGCCATCCATCATCTGAAAAGCTTCGACATTTAGTGTCTGATCTTGGCATTTGTAGTTTTCAGTGCGAGTCATGTCAACTTGGAAAGCAGACTAGAGCTGTTTATCCTAGACGCAGTCAGATTAGCAGTAAAAATATGTTTGATATAGTGTATTCTGATGTATGGGGACCCTGTCATGTGCCAAGTCTATCTGGTCATAAGTATTTTATTCTTTTTATTGATGATTTTTCAAGGACTACTTGGTTGTTTATGATGAAAAGTAGGTCCGAAGTTTTGTCTGTTATCAAGTTCTTTTTTGCTGAAATAAAAACACAATATGGTATGCCTGTCAAAATTTTTCGTACTGATAATGCACTGGAATTTGTTAAAAAAGATGTGGATGTTTTTTGTAAATCTGTGGGTACAATACATCAGACCTCCTGTGCTTATACACCTCAGCAAATTGGTGTGGCTGAGCGTAAAAATAGACATGTGTTAGAGGTTGCTAGAACTATTATGATGCATGCACATGTTCCTCGCTCGTTTTGGCCTGAGGCTATATTGACTGCTTGTTTTCTGATAAATCGAATGCCATCATCTGTGATTGGAAACAAAATACCTATTCAAGTTCTTCAACCCGATATTCAGCTATTTACTGTGCCTCCTCGGATCTTTGGATGTACCTGTTTTGTACGGTTAGTTGGACCTACTTCTGATAAACTGTCTCCTCGTGCTGAGAAGTGCATTTTTTTGGGATATTCTCGTACCCAGAAGGGATACAGGTGTTACAGTCCTACTGCAAGAAAATGGTATACTAGCAGTAATGTAGTTTTCTTTGAGGATACTCCTTATTATTCGACTCGTGGTGACAGTTTACAGACTGATCTTATTGCCTCACCTCTACCTGTTACTTCTGATTGTGTGCCTGATACTACTGACAAAGTCACTACTGAGGCTGATAAGCCTCCTCTTATAGTTTATCAACGCAGGAACAGAGCACCTTCTACTCAAGAAACCCCCCATGAAAACCAATCTTCACCTCCAGAAGGTTCTACTACACCTGAGGTACATTCTGATCTTGATTTACCCATTGCTCTTAGAAAGGGTACTCGTTCCTGCACATCACACAGTATTGCTCAGTTTGTTTCTACTGATCATCTGAATGTTCATTCTAGCAATTTTGTATATGCCTTATCTGCTGTTGCTGTTCCAAAGAATATCCAGGATGCTCTACAGAGTACTGGATGGTTGTCTGCTATGAAGGAGGAGATGTTGGCCCTTGCTGAACGAGATACTTGGGAGCTGGTGGATCCACCTCCTCAGTGTAAACCTGTAGGTTGCAGATGGGTGTATGCTGTGAAATATCAACCTGACGGCACTGTTGAAAGGCTGAAGGCACGGTTAGTTGCTAAAGGCTACACCCAAACGTATGGTATTGACTATTTTGAGACTTTCTCTCCTGTTGCTCGTCTTAATTCTGTCAGAATTCTTCTGTCTGTTGCTGTTAACCTTGACTGGCCACTGTTGCAACTAGATGTGAAAAATGCCTTCTTGTATGGTGATTTACAAGAAGAAGTCTATATGGAGCAACCTCCTGGGTTTGTTGCTCAGGGGGAGTCTCACAAAGTTTGTAGGTTAAAGAAGTCTATTTATGGGCTGAAGCAGAGTCCCCATGCCTGGTTTGATAAATTGAGCAAAATTATGATTGATTTTGGGTTTCTGCGTTCTCAGGTGGATCATTCTGTTTTCACCAAGAAGACTTCAACTGGTATTATTATTCTGATTGTCTATGTTGATGATATTATCATATCTGGCAGTGATTCTCTTGGTATTAAGGCTACTAAATCTCATCTAGGCAAACACATTGCTACCAAAGATTTGGGCAAGCTTAGATATTTTCTGGGCATAGAAGTTTCTAGAAATTCTAATGCTCTTGTGTTGTCTCAGCGAAAATATGTCCTAGACATACTGCAGGAAACTGGTATGCTGGGGGCGAGACCTGCTGATATTCCTCTAGATCCTAATGTAAATTGGGATGATGACTCTTCTCCTCTCTTTGCTGATCATAAAAAGTACAAGAGGCTGATTGATAAACTCATTTATTTGACTGTCACCAGAGCTGACATTTCTACTGTAGTGGGTCTTCTTAGCAGGTACCTTGATAAACCCAGACAGTGTCACTGGGATGCTCTTTGTCAGATTCTACGATATTTGAAGAAGTCTCCTGGCAAGGGACTTCACTACAGGAAGCATGGACACTGTTCTCTTGAAGGGTACTCTGATTCTGATTATGCAGGCAGCAGAGTTGACAGAAAATCTACTTCTGGGTATTGTACGTATGTTAGAGGTAATCTTGTTACCTAGAGGAGTAAAAAACAAAATGTTGTGGCCAGGTCCAGTGCTGAAGCTGAATATAGGGCCATGGCCCATACTGCCTGTGAATTGTTGTGGGTGCGCTCTCTGTTAAAGGAGTTCGGGGTTGATTCTTCTTCTGCTATACCTATGCACTGTGATAATAAAGCTGCTATCTTCATTGCGAATAATCCAGTTTATCATGAGCGCACTAAACACATTGAAGTAGATTGTCATTTTATTCAGAAATCCATTCTGACTGGCAAGATATGCACTCCCTTCACTCATTCTGAAGACCAAGTTGCTGACATCTTCACCAAGCTGCTGGCGAAGAAGCAATTCTGCACACTGACGGACAAGTTGGGCATGATTGATATCTATGCTCCAACTTGAGGGGGAGTGTTAATATATATTCCTGTTTTATATATTCTGTTAGTTGTTTTGTTATTTCCATATTATATGTGGACCTCTCTGTAAATGTTTCAGTGTTATATATATGAGGGTGCACACATTGTGCAACCCTACGCTTCCCAAAACTGCTTTGTGTTTCACAGATTCAATTATCTTTCTACGCTTACCTTTATTATTTGACTAGCCATGAGCTTGTTTAATAACACTATCGGTTCGAATATGTATTAGCTTTGATGTTACTTATGAATGAAACATCTCACATCTAATTCTACTAACATCAGATCTAAACCAGTGCACCCAACTTAAATACAAATGGCTAAGCATGTTAGGGTCTAGTATTTTTTTTATTTTTCCAGAACCAGGTCTGAAATTATTTTAGAGTCGGGTCCAGGTTCAGACTTTAGACTAAAATTGAATCGATTGACCCAAGTTTCACGATTACATATTCAAATAAAGTTACAAATACTAAAATTGATCCCACACAATTGACTATTAAATAACTAATGCATATCTCATTATGTTTATCTGCAACTATTCTGTATAATTTATATTCATTTGAATTGGTGTTAGATTACTTATTTTGATTTATATATTTTTTAACATTTACATTATTTTTCATGCTAACTTTTATACAAGTGTGTGTTTAAACTCTTGTACAAATTGTATATAACTTTTTATTATTGAATAAGATATCAGGTTTATTTACATTGAAATCTATTTATTATGAATCACACGAATAATTGCTTTGTTCTTAAAATCATTTTCGCTAGCCTGAAAATATTTATGTCGGGCATGTTAAAGGATTTTAATTCAAAAATCCATACTTTGTAAGTTTATGATTTAGCCAAAAAGTGTTGGCCTAAAATGGCCTACTTATTGATCCAAAATTTACAAATTTAATTTTAGTTAATAAAATTATAACAAGTATTAAAATTTGTCTTACAAAAATTCTTTCACGGAAGTACATACAACAAATTGGGCTGAGAATCCTTTCTAGATGGCGAAGCCTATAGATCTGAAAGTAAAATTTTAAGATGTAGACAATAGTGGCGAAATGTTCGCACTGGTGACATGTTGAAGGTGCCGCAAATGAGAGGTCTCATCATCAACAAGTACACCAAAAAAAGTAAAAGGTAAAAAGTAATTGTGATTTGCAATACAAGTTGCACCGTACTTTTGTACCTATTGTGCATCAAACATCACCAGCTTTCTAGGTTGCTTTAAAGTTACTTGAAAGAAAGCCAGTCAAGGGAGAGACTTTGGTAAGGTCGACACATGTGTGGTTGCCATTTGTTCAACCACCTAACTTGATGTCAACATGACGTTGGGAGTGGATATCATCAGGTTGTCTGTCAAGGAAGGCCATATGAGCCTCTTTTAGGACTTTTAGCCGAACCCGAGAGACAAGGTCAAAAAGAACAGTGGCGGAACCAGAAAATTACACTAAGGGGGGCTGAAATCATATATGTGTGAATTTTAGGGGGGGGGCTGAGCCGAAAAAACACCAACATTGTGAATGGAACCCGCACCTCTTGTTCTAGGAAACCAACTTTCTACCACTCCAGCTAGCCCCTTCCTTTGTAAATTAGTACACAGTTAATGTATTTATTTATACTTTGATCTATATTTAATACTAAAAAGACTACTACTTGTATCAATTTTTTTGGGGGAGGGGGGGCTAAAGCCCCGACAACCTCCCCCTGGATACGCCCCTGAAAAAGAGTATCATGAACTATGTATGTTGAAACTTATATGCAAGTCTTGAGTGGAAATGCACAACATGGTCACAAAAAACGTCGAGGTTTGTGGTGTTACAAAGCGGGAAGCTTTCATCACCTAGGTACAAGGGAATCATGAGTCGATAATGGAGGACATCTTGACACTCAATAGGTGAAATGGGCAAACTAAGACCATCAATTGAAATGATAAGTAAGAAATCTTGTGCATGATCAGTTTGAAAAGAAGAGATGATAAGTAGTTTTCGCTGGAAAGGGCCGTTGTTGGCTTTTTGGATATGCCACACTCAAATTTTGATGATGCAAATATTTCCCAAATTGTGTCAGTAACATGTGTATTAAGTGTTTCAGGTGATCACGTAACTAAGTCAAGATCCAACGACAAAGACAGTGTAATTTTACAAATTTTGATGATGCAAATATTTCCCAAATTGTGTCAGTAACATGTGTATTAAGTGTTTCAGGTGATCACGTAACTAAGTTAAGATCCAACGACAAAGACAATATAATTTTATATATTTTTGGATTCTTGTAGGTCAAGTTGTGCCATAAGTATGATTGTACAAGTGTGTTTTGTACAACTTGATAGATATGACGTAAGGACAAGTGATGATCTTCCAAAACCTATCCAAAATCCTATCCCATATACATATGAAGCCTTTAGGGTTGTTAGGTTTTATTAGAAAAGTCATTAGATAGGAACCACTCTAAATCCTTGTGTACTTGTGGTTTCCTCTTTTGTCCTCTAACTTGCTTTATATTTCCGTAATTTTTAAGAAATTTGCAACTAACTGTGTTTGTGTTTTAACACTGCAAAAATTTCCTTTGACTCTATCCACCCCCTCTATACTCTTTCAGGCACTTGCAGGACGGCGATTTTGTTGTAAGTATCAATCAAAATAGAATGAGTCTTTGAAGTTGTAGAAAAGGTGTAAGTGATAACTGAGACCAATAAAAGGACGACAAGATTTTACCTACGGCAATATGTGTAGTAACAAATGAGGCACCTGTAGGCACAAATCTAACCTCTCGTAAAATGTGGTCTTGGAGTTCCTAGGTGTGGATTTGAGAGAAAATATAGATGAATTTACCAACATTTTGGGAAAAGATTTGATGCCAAAATCTCAGAGGTGCATAGGAAGCATGACGAAGCACCACTTTAGATCACCAAAGCATGGGTAATCGTCAACCACAAATGTGTCAAACATTGACAAAGCCCAAGATTAAAATAACCCAATACATAACTGAAAGAAGTTGTGAGTGTCGTTCAAAGAGAAAATGACAACTTGTGTATCCCAACTCAAGATCAGAGAAGAAGGATCTCACATTAAGGGTTCCAAAGTAAAGTCAAGCGATCCATCATTGCAAGGCTTTTAGCCACACACGTTCTTTGAGAAACTCAATGCCAAAACCTGGGTCCGTGGAATGTCTTTATCAGAAGATTTTTGCTAGTCAATATGGGATGTTAATAATTTTTTTTTGTGGACGTCTGAAAACCTCTTCCATGTAGCTTGGCAAGGAAATTTTAAGTCATTGGTACATGACCCCATATAGCTTGGCAAGGAAATTTTAAGTCATTGATACATGACCCCATACATGTAACACCTATTGCTCATGTAATTTTGGATCCTTAGAAATTGAGATTTAAAAAGTTATGAATATAATAATTTTCAACTAATATATTGATATTTGACCACAATAACTTATGGTTTACATAAAACCCTAGTTACATATGGTATAAATAAGTAATGAAGCAATCCTAGCTAAAATATGGATAAGTCATTGTAATGAGACACTAATGTACTAATTGAAACTCAAGTTTACCTTAACCATAAATTGACCTTCTTGTTTATAGCCTAATATATTTAATATAAATGTTAACTCTGATGACTTAATTGCTTAAGTCTTCTTTTTCTCCTTGTTGTTTAATCAATGTGTCAAGGTTTTGGGTTAGTTCTTGTACTCAATCTCAGGACCACTCTAAACATAGCCTAATTGGTTATTAAAAGTGCCTCTCGATAAATAAACAAAAATTGACATTCTTTTTTTTTTTGATAATGAGGAACCCCTCCCAGGATCGACCACTAATGGACCCCACCCAGTCAAGGGTAAACCCCGGAACCAGCCGCGTACATGGGGGCACCGCGGCGCGCTCAGTAACGTGGGGCCTTTGTTGCACCCCGAGGGTTATAGCCAGAGTCAAACCCGGGTCCCTTCATTGGGGATTGCCGAGCCGCACATTCTTCAAACTCTAGAATACCTAATATGCATAAATTAGAACACTAAAACAACTCATCTTGGACAATAGTTAGATTTATATTTGTAGATATATTTCTGTTCATACTCATCTAACAATTTTGGCTTGTTTTTGTCCCCATGGAAAAGGATAGAGAATGATGGTGAATGATGGTGAAAAAGTTCTTCTTTAGTCTCTATTAATATATGGACATATGTACAAAGAAAAAATCTACTATATTTTTCCTTCCCTCCCTATGCCACATGTTTCCCTCCAAGTTTCCTTTCCTGCCAACAAATTTTGACTTCCCACCAAAACTTATTTGCTCTAAATACTTATATATCTTATTTTTTCAAACAAAATTTTTTTCCGTTATCTTTTTATCTGTTAATGTACCCACTACCTACTAAAAATATTTATTGATTGTTAAAAATCTCCCTTCTAATAGAAAAATTTCTCACACTCACCGTTTCTCTCCAAGACGAGTTTTCTCCCTCCAAAGCCAAATTTTCTGCCACACCTTTGTCCTCCAAGACACTTTTTTTTCCTTCTAGGACAATGTTTCCCGCCACACCTTTTTCCTCCCAAGACAACGTTTTGTGTAGTTATCTAACATTTATAAGTTATTTTTCGTGTAGTTATCTAACATTTATCAAAATTTAACACTACCATTCTTTGATGTAGTGAATTGCTACTATTTCGTTAATGTTTCTAATATATGGGTTAGTATTATATATGATTTAAATTTGGGTACAAACATGAGTAAATACAAGTGAAAAAATATCAAGAATAGTGATCCTTTAGAGATAAAACATGCATGATCCTTAAGAGCATTTATAACCTACTCAAAAATACCATTTGATTCAGCGGATATGGTGCCAACCCATCCTCTCGATGATCAATTCTCGTTCTATATTTCCTTTTTGTTTAATCAGGTTGTCTCCTTGTTTTTTGTCCCTAATATAGGGCTAGTTTGGTTGGGTGTAGTAGGGTGCAGTTGTGTGAGTTCGTAATGTAAAAATGTACATTAAACACGCACTTTGTCATCCGGCTACACCCTACCAAACAGGCCCATAGTTACTTTCATACATCGTCACCTGATATGCAAGACAAAATAGGAGGTTGAGGGGGCATTAGTTGACGGAAAATTGTCGTACCACATCTTAAATGTGATGTATCACCACATATATTGTATAAGAAAATTTTCATTATTTTTTTTAAATTACAAATTGGTCCCTATTTTTGCATGTTGCCCTTTTATCTTTTCTTTTTACAATTTTATATTGTATACTGAGACTCATCAATACTATATAAGAAAGATCGTGAAGGCGGAATAAATTTTCTATATTATTTTTTGAAATTACATGTTGGTTTGTATGTGTACACTATATTTTTTCTTTTCTATTTTAAATTTTATATTATATAAGGAGGCTCATCTACAGTATAAGAAGCTCAAAGAGGAGGCTGGATGCAATATTCTGTAAGGAGACTCATCTATAGTATATAAGAGAGCCTGCAGAAGGCGTTGAATGCAATTTTCACCATTGTTTTTTGTAATTACAAATAAGTCCATGCATGGAACTAAATGTCGTCGACATGGGGTGAAATTTCGCCAATAATGTCGATGTCGACGGTCGGCGATGTCGAATCCATGTAAACATCCTTATTCCACAATATCCTCGACATTTCGTCGAAGTTGTCGACATTTCCCCATATGTCGGTGAAGTTGACCCAAGTCCATACAAAAATTCCACAATGTCCTCGACATTTATCGAAGTCGTCGAAGTTGGCGACATTCTTCTGGTATTTTGTGGAGTTGGTTGTGTGAGGTGGAAAAAATGTTAGAGCTTGAGGTAAGATGATTTTGATGTTATCTTTTACTATTCTAAGCTAATAGTAATAGACCGACCCTCTCTCTGCTAAATCTACCATAGATTTACACTATTTTTATGTAGTTTGTTTATTGTCACAAACTTTATATATGGAAGAACTCCGTAGTTCGGAGACGACTGTATGTAAGCGTGCATTTATCTACATATGTAAACCTGTATGGATGGCTATATTTGTCGATTTTTATCACAAACATATATTGTGTTTTTTTAGCTAGATTTGACGAAATATGTCGATTTTTATCACAAAATGGCTATTTTTAGCTTAATTTTTTTCGAAGTTGCATCGAAGTTTGGTTGTAAAAATCCTCGACATTTCCACAAACTTCCATGTCCACACCTATCGAAGTCGGCTCGAAGTCGAAGTCCTGTTCCATGATTCCATGTGTGTATTCTACACTTTTGTCTTTTCTTTTTAAAAATATATATTATATAAGATGACACATCTATACTATAAAAGAACGCCAACAGAAGGGATGAATGCAATTTTTCGTTTTTTTTGGAATTACAAACCGGTGCCTATGTGTGTACAAACGGATTCCTTTTATAGAGGGTAGTATGTATCGTATTTTGAATGCTAACTACATATTAGTCATCAGCACACACAAAAATGATAATTCAAACTCTCACGAAAAGCTTATCCAACAAATATGTTGTAGTAAACAAGAATAGGCGTTGACCAACTCATAATGACATAATTGTTATATGTTCATGTATTATATTAATTCAACGTATAACATGTGCGTAGCACATGTCTTCTGCTCGTATGTACTTTAAAATCATTCCAGCAAGCAAAGCTGCAAGATATAACATAATACTCTTGTCATACATCAAACTAATTTGTCGTGTATATAGTTATTGTTTAAGTACTAAGCCGAGATGTCATTTACATTAGGACTGACAAAATCAGACCCGACCCGCTCGATCCTATATGACCTGACAAAAAGTTTTTTTGACCCGATCCGAAATGATCTGGATCCGAAAAACTCAAATTATTTATTGGTCGGGTTCGGGTTTGCAATTCTCGACCTGCAAAATCCAATCGACCCAAAATTATATCTTCATATATGCATATATATTTTCCATATTTTACCCATATAAAATTTAAACACATACAAACATAAAAATATGATAGTTTGTACAAGTCTTTGCTTGTAAAATAATAATTAACCATATTAACCAGTAAATTCTACAGAAATTTCGGGTCAACGGGTTTGTATTTTCTGATTTTTTGGCTTTGTATTTTTTGGTTTTTTGGGTTTGTATTTTCCGGTTGTGCGCCTTTTCCCAAAGTCACATTCGAACATCGTCTGTGTCAGCTTCCTAATTGATCATCATGGACAGTAGGTTGATGATGTCCTCCAAGCGGGAAAATCATCAGCGCCAATATAATAGTCCACACGACCACCGAGAACTCTTGTCGTTCTAGTAGAACGGATAAGGAGTTGTCCCCTCATATTAGTGTACTAGTCACCAACTTGCTCTCCCATTCCCTTACTATCCATCCCTTTATTAGATACGGCTTACTCAGGTTCTCTCAGTTACCACAACCAGATAAGACAAACAATTATTAGAAGCAATTGAGTTGTGTTTAACAAACCTCTAGTACTCTTCTATTTATAGGAGGGTCATGATTCCCAGTATGAGCGGGAGCTTGCCCTTATAATTAATCAAATCCTTTATTTAATGTGCTATTACAATCATCATAGGCTCTCTGGGCATACTTACCAATATGTGTTTCACAGAAAAAAATGATTTAATATGTGACTATTAGATAGATTACAATTAAAATAACAAGAACGCATGCAGCTAGAAATAACACACATACTACATATGTTGCTTTAACTAGATATAGACTCACAAGATTTAAATATAACCTGTTACAAAATAATTACTCAATTAACCGCCACTTGATTTTCTCAAACTTGTACCATGTCATACCAAAAGTATGTGTCTGTTGACATCTAATAGACAATAAATACTGAAAATAATTTATATATAGTATGTAAGGTGTGCTTTCATTTTGTCTATACAATTAGTGCTCACAATAACTTATAAAGAACAACTCAAATCACTAAAAACGGACCCTACCAGTATGTAGCGTGTCATTACAACATTACACATGTTTCCATATTAGGCATGTGCCCATGGACGGCTAACACATAACTAGTAATCTCAACAATTTACATAGGTTGGGTTCGGGTGGTAATTTGTTCAATCCAGATTACAAAATTTAGACAATACAAGGTGCTCATCGTGTATAAACTGTTACATATCAAGAGTTATTTACAAAATTATACAGTCCAAATTTAATTCTGAGTTACACATTTTAAAATCGGGTCCGGTTCAGAATATACAAGTTTGTAAAAAATTGACCGAATCAGTTCTGGGTTGACTTATTTTACATCAACCTCATTGTCTTTGTCAGATCTGAAATCGATTTTTTGACACCCTTAATATTGTGAGGGATCCGTAGACAGCCCATCTACAAAACGGTTCACTTGAATACAACAATATTGAGATAGCAATCACGCTTGCCGATTAGTTGCATTAAGATAATCCGTTGATAATTAGGGGGGGGGGATAGACACGAGAGCAACAAAAGAAAAGGTTCAAAATTAGACGAATTACAATTAGAAACAAACTAAAGAAATGATGCTGGAAGAAAAGTTGGCCGACAATTTAATTTGACTAATAGAATCACGAATACAAATAACATAGCAGCTAATGAGGTGGAGGCTTATTTGTGTATTATAATATTCACGACGAAACGTAAGCAGACGAGTTGGGAGGGAACCATTAGTAGCATTCACTGTAGCAGTTTTAGCATCGAAACGTCATGTCAAGACACAGCAGAACTACTCAGAAGATAAAATATATGAGCGCCAGTTCCGAAGTTCTGAATATGTCATGTCCACTGCTCGAGGCACATACCATTTAAAGTTAAACAATAGAGTGGCTAAGAACAATGCCTCGCAGGCTCGTACAGCTGCATGCCTCGCATAAGATCACTCCTCTCAAACTCTCTCTCTCTCTCTCTCTCTCTCTCTATATATATATATATATATATATATATATATATATATATATATATATATATATATATATATGGGCATATATTCACTGTCCGCGTGCGTAACTAACTTTTGTTACCAGTGGATCTGTTTTGTAACAGGAAGACACATAATTGTAGTGAGACGACCAAAGTTATAATAGAAAGACTCGTTTTGTAAATACGTGAAATTTTTATCGTTCTTCTCAAAATAGTAAAAATGATATTTATTACAAAATAATAACAATTTACGTTGTATTACAAAATGAGTCTTTCTATTACAATTTGGTCATCTCATTACAATTTTGGCTGTCTCATTGCAAATATGTGCCTTCCTATTACAACACAAATACACGGGTAACTTACCTGCACGGGTAGTGAATGAATGACCTATATATATAGCCTGGATAGAATACACTCGAGTGTACAGATCGCACCGTACACCCCAATGGTTTTCCTTTGTTTGATAATTTTTTTGTAAATCTAAACCGTTGATCTTCTTAAGCATCTTATGAATAGCCAATACATAAACTTGGAGCTTATTTGAACTCTTATAGGTCATGCATATCAAGAGAACAAAAAGTATACACTTCAAATTAGTTATGTGTTTCGATTTTGTTGTATTGGATGAGTGACTTGCACTCCTCCAAATGGGCTAAAATTGTATGTAGCCTATTTTTGGTATGAAAATGATGATCAATGGTTTACATTTCACAAAAAAAAATCTAGATAGGCTATACACGTGTATTCTTGCCTGACTTTCTCTCTCTCTCTCCACACGCACGCGCACACACACACACACACACACACACACACACACACACACACACATATATATATATATATATATATAGTAAGGCTAGAATACACTCGAGTGTACAGATCACACGAATACACTCAAGTGTGTTTGCATATCAAGACTATTTTTTGCAAAATGTAAACCATTGATCTTCACCGTCATACTATTACTAGACTACAAACAAATTTTGAGCCCATTTGGATGGGTGTAAGTCACTCATCCAAGGACAACAAAATCGACGCACGAAACTAATTTGAAATGCATAATTTTTGCTGTCTTTATAACATGACTTATAAATGTCCAAATGTGCTAAAATTTTGCGTATGAGCTATTCACAAGATGTTTAAGAAGATCAACGTATTAGATTTTTGAAAAAAAATATTGCATCGTGAAAAACTACTTGAGTGTATTCTGCTCCGAATACACTCAAGTGTATTCTAGCCTAACTCTCTCTCTCTCTCTCTCTCTCTCTATATATATATATATATATATATATATATATATATATATATATATATATATATATATATAGAGTCAGGCTAGAATACACTCGAGTGTACGGATCGCACAAATACACTCAAGTGTGTTTGCATATCAAGACTATTTTTTGCAAAATGTAAACCGTTGATCTTCACCGCCATACTATAACTAGGTTACATACAAATTTTGAGCCCATTTGGATGAGTGTAAGTCACTCATCCAAGGGCAACAAAATCGACGCGCGAAACTAATTTAAAATGCATAATTTTTGTGGTCTTCATAACATGAGCTATACATATCCAAATGTGCTCAAATTTTGCGTATGAGTTGTTCACAAGATGTTTAAGAAGAACAACGGATTAGATTTTCAAAACAAATATTGCATCATGAAAAACTACTTGAGTGTATTCCGCCTCGGATACACTCGAGTGTATTCTAGCCTGACTCATATATATATATATATATATATATATATATATATATATATGAGGATGTATTCGTTACCAACTGGGTAACATAAGTTAGTTACCTAGTGATTCTGGTTACAATTTGAGCGTTCTAGTTATTAGTTTAATATTTTGGTTATAAATTTTCACTCCGGGTTACAGTTCAGAGCGGAGATGTTTTTCTTTAGGAGTGTTATTTTTACTATTTTCGTAAAACACAATAAATTGACTTTTTTTTTAAACAAGTCTTGTATTACAAATCTGATCGTCTCATTATAGTTTGGTGCCTTCCTGTTACAAAACTGGATCCATGAGTAACTAAAGTCTGTTACCCGACTTGGGTAACAGATATGTGGCCTATATAATATATATAAAAATAACATTGCCCTATATATATCCTATATATATAGGGTATGTATTCTTTACCCAGCTGGGTAACATATATTAGTTACCAAACGTTTCTGGTTACAAACAAAGCGTTCTCATTATTATTATAACGTTTTGGTTACAAATTTTTGCTCCCGATTACAGTTCGGAGCGGTGATTTTTTTCTTCCGGAAATGTCATTTTTACTGCTTTTACAAAATGAGTCTCTGTATTACAATTTTGGTCGTCTCATTATAGTTTGGTGCCTTCCTATATACAGAACTGGATCCACGAGTAACTAACCTTAGGGCTCGTTTAGTTCTGCTACAAACCAACTCGAGCAGTTAAAAAGCTAATGCGTGTTTGATTTCATCCGTTTGGTTGAGCATAGGACGAACCCGCACTCTGGAAACAAACTGCACGACGTTTTCCAACTCTACAGAAAATTGAGAAAACCAACCGCAAGCCTTTTGGGCGCAGTTTGTTTTCAAGCATTCCACTGCAGACTGCCTGCCATATCTACTAACTTATCGACATCTTCATTCCACCCTGCTCCTGCTTGATTTCAGTATTTGATCCATGCCAACAACGTTCTCTGCAGACGTCATCTTTATTTGTCTCCATCGTCTGTAAACAACATGGAACCAAACCGTTGCGTTGCAGATTTAATTCCAGACATTTGATTTCCTGTTTTCAAATTCGTGATGATTCTTGCAATTACACAGAACCAGACGAGCCCTTAGTTTAGTTACCCGACTCGGGTAACGAATATATGGCCATACATTGATGAATGCATGTGGCTGGCAATTGGGTCGGGTCAGATCGGGTCCTGACCCATAAAGTGAATTTCGGGTCAAATTCGGGTTTGTTCTACAAAGTTTATGCAATCCGAAAAATTATTAAATATTTGATTGTAGCATTGTTCATAAGACATGTCAAAAATGTTATGAAGTGTTAATATTTAATAAATCTTAATAACATCCGCTAAAAGACACATTTTGGGTCATTTTAGGTTACTCTTGGGTTGAATGGGTCGGGTTTGGGTTATTTGGGTCAATACAAACTAAAATTTGCACACATGACTGAATTTTATTTTGCAACCGAATTAGCATTTTCGGGTTTAATTCGGGTCATTTCGGGTCGGGTCGGGTCTGAGATTCCCATCCGAGGTTGAAAACTTGTTATATGGAGGTCTTTTGATATAATTTTACATATTGTGGTGATGTGTGTGACAAAGTAGAATATTTATAAGGGACTTTCATCAACAACTATAGACAAATGAATTAAGTTATTGCCTGCTGAACGGTTTTGATGTACCAGCTTTCACGTGTTTGTGGGACATTATTTTGATCTAATTCATTGGTTTACTGGCTATTATAGAAACTATAATACGATGTTATATGGTTAGTTTTTCTTTGTTTTACATGGTTGTGCTGAGGATCAATTCGTTTTCTATTGCTACCAATTTCTTTCGTTTGATTTATGATTTTATGACGATTTGGGAGCTCTGTTTCTATTGTCAGTCTTGTTTGGAGTTATACCTTTCAGTTAGAATTAAGTTTTTTATGGTAAGATAGCAGACCCTAAGGTTTCATTTAACACAGCTTTTTGATGAATGGAGATTAGTTACCCGCAGAAACTGTTTATCACCTTATGCTCCTTTAGCTGACTGTCAACTGGCATCAGAATTGTTTAAAACATCCAGTGAAAAACCCAATAGTTTCCATCGCTGTTTCCTCAGTTGGCACAATACATTCATATGCCATTGGCGTGTGACATATAGAAATACAACTGGCATCAGAATTGTCCAAAACATCCAGTGAAAAACCCAATAGTTTCCATCCACCGTTTCCTCACTTGGTACAATACATTCATATACCATTGGCATGTGACATATAGAAATACTACTAGAAACTTGACAGGAAGCATGTGAGAGTTAATTACACAAAGTTAGTGATCAAGACTCAAAAATTGCACTACAAGGTCCAACATGTGCATTAACGAATTAAGTTTGGCCCGTATAACCTATTTTGTTAGCAAGAAAAGAAAGCCTCCCCTTTCATCATCCCCATTGCTATCCCATCATCTTGTCATGTCCTTTGCTCCATTCGCAAACCCACCCACCCCACTTACCACCATTGTTACTGCCTCTTCATGGTAACCCAAAGGTTCCAAACCCTCTCTCCACCCCTACCCTACCCTACCCAGTCTACCCACTATTCTTGCTTATTTGTCCACATTCCCCTAACTACCCTGCTCCCCTATTGTCATGGCTGCTTCTTTGCAGAGTGCTGGAGCCAGTTCCTCCACCAAAACCAACCCCAAATTCTTTATCTTTCCCTTCCCAAAGTACTCCCTTTCCCCCTCCCTTATGCTATCATCGACATTACCAAACAATTTTTAACTGATGCTACACTTTCTTCTGGCAAAAAAGAAAAAAAACCCGGCTGACATTAATTCTTTCCCCATTCTTCCATTCCTTGCCTGTCCTGCCCTAGTTGTGGTGGCACCATTGCCGCTGCCATCTTATGTAACTGTCCGATTCCCCCAGATTCTCCTCAATCCTCATGTTTCTCACTCTGATGCATGTGCACTGCTATTAAAAGAAGCAACGAGCTGTTGCTGCTGCCCACTGCTGCAGTGCTTAAAGCATTTGAGTATCGGGCCCTAACATTTGGTTAAATCAATGCTATGCCACAGGCCTACAGACTTGTACAAATCCCATGCTTTTTCATCTCAATTTTCCATTTTGTATTCCACTAGCATGGCATACAATACCCCGGTAACATGTTCACAACCTTAAATGAGTAGTTATTCACATACCGAATAAAACCTCACACTTGGTTGTCTAGGCGGTTTGGCATTGCCTAGGGATGGCCATACTACCTAGGAAGAGCCTATGCATTTTTATTTTTATTTTTCACACGCGCGCACACACACACACAACGCACACACACACACAGACACACACACGCAAACACACACACACATATATTTATGTATTTGTATATATGTGTGTGTGTGTGTGTGTATATATATATATATATATATATATATATATATATATATATATATATATATATATATATATATAAACACTGCCATTCTCTATGCACACAAAGGAGCTTCCCACAATCAAATGTGTCCTGCCCACTAATCAATTAGTCTAAATGTCACATCAATGACCCATCCACTTCCTTTTGAACTCCCATCTCTAGTCTTGGCTCGTCGAATACGCCAAATAACTCACACACCACCCCCTCGCCTCCTCCAATTTGAACCTCTACATATAACACTAATTGTTACGAGTATGCTATGTTTTAATAAAACGATACTCGTCTCCTGCCCTCGACTCCCACAATCTCATATCTACTATTTTGTTTCCATTTAAGCTATTCTAATTATTTTGGTCATTCTCTCTATTCCATGTTTCATCCTTGTCACAATTTTGTTCTATCTGTTGTGGGGAGCAAACAAATATGGAAATATAACTAGCTTCTTGCATTTGTTCTACCCCCATGTTGTGAATATGACCACTGTTAGAGAGTACATATTAGCCTATTTAGTTAATAGGTTAATTAGTTAGTGTGCTTTTCTATTATAGCCCGTTTAGATTACTTGCGTCTTAAGTCTTAGGGCGTCTCCCGTCTCCTATATAAAGGAGAGGGCGTCTAGTCTTGTATTCACCCCATTACATTCAATTCAATATAATCTTATTCACAACATGGTATCAGAGCGGTGAACAGTAACTCCGCGGTGAACAATACGCGGCGATCTTCGTCTAGTCTTGTATTCACTCCATTACATTCAAATCCCGACCTCCATGGCCTCTCCTTCTTAAAGGTCCAATTGTCTTTTTATAAGTCGACGATCTCCATCCCGGTACTATCAACTGCCATCATCAAGCCGTCATTGATCACAGTAGCTTCCGCAACAAGCAGCGCCGCCGCCACAACTAGTGCAACAACAATAGCAGCCGCCGGCCGCCCAACAAATATCTCCATCCGCCACCGCCGTATCCAGCCAGCAAGTCGGCGGCGACCAGTACAGTGTAGTGGCCAACCACAGAAGTAGGAGCAACCATCGCCGCTCCCCCCCCACAGGATCAGCCGCCATCGTCGCCGATGCCATCATCTATCCAGCCTTTGCCATCGCTTATAGAGAAGCTCTGCACTTAGCTTCCCCTGCAGCCTCATGGTCTGTAACATCTCCGGAGCCACGTAAGAGCCAATATAATCTTCTCCGCTATGGCCAAGTCCTATGGTAGCTGGTCATCACCTACTCGCCGTTGAAATTCTGCAACAACATCAAACATACATCGTCGCCATCATCTAGGCTCCATCATGCTGTTGCTCCACCCTGCGTTCCATGTTGCTGCCCTGCTGCTATTTATCCCGCCATTATCACCCATTATCTCTGTACATTGATGTCTGTTGTCTCTTATTGCTACCGCCTTGCTTCTGCTTGGAGAGATGCTCCATTACCCTAATTGTTCTATCTTTTCCCAAGTTTCTGACGCCCTCTCTATTTGGATCCTTAATCGGTCCTATCTTTTGCTAATCAGATCCAATTTTAAGCCTAATCGGATTTTTCCTATCCGGATTTTACATTGACCCATTTAGCATATTCTCTCCGAATTTCAGTTTCATTCTCCACATATTACACATCTCCGTATACACTAAATTCTCTCAAATCCACCAATTCCTTTCCCACCCACCCATATCATGTGTGTATCCCTTTCCACAGTGCGGGGGGTCATATATCCATTTCTCCACACCAAACACTCACTCTTGTCGTATTTGGTGTGTGGGGGGATAGAGAGGAGAGGAAGAGATGAGAAGAGAGAGAGCATGAGAGAAGATGATATATGTATTCAGGCTAATTGTATGAGAGAGTATGAGAAGAAGATGATATATGTATTCAGGCTATATATGTTCCAGTCTATTATCTTCATGGAACTTCACATTATTCAGCACATCCCTTCTCTACTCCAGACAACAATGAATGATCTTCATTCAGCGTCAACACCGAGCTATTTGCGTTTGTATCGCGTTATGTACGTCAGGTGTTGATGGTGTACTTCTTCAGCTGCCTTTACATGAGACAGATTGGTGCTTCTTCAGACTTCTCAGAAGCTCAACAATTTCAAGCCTACCAAGTCTACATCTGCAAGGTTGATAGTTCATCTAGAGATATCTTCACCAAGCTGCTTCATCACGTCTTCTCCGAGCCGCATCTGTTGTATTAGCATCACCTTCTGCTGATCTTCTTGGGACTTTCCTTGATGGATGATATTTCCTTTTCTGTCAAGCCCCCAAGGCTCACGCGACAGAGCTATGGTACCTGCATCGTATCACCAGCATATCGCCCGTTTGTGTTCGTGCCACATTATGCACGTCTTTCTAGACAATTTGAAGATTCTGCTACTGCTACATCAACACTGTGTATCCGTGTTCGTGCCGCGTTAAGTACGTATTCCAGTGAAGTTGCTGTAGTCGTGGTATTGATGATCGTCTGCTCCAAGTGGCGAATTACTGCTGCAGTATTCACGTCCCATTTCAGTTGTTCTTCATTCCAAATGCACTCTAAAAGACCTTATCAAAGCTCGAGGATCTCCAACCTGTAGAATACAATTTCAAAGAAGAGAGGCATTGTCACCACATGGTTCAGGGGGAGTATCAATTTTTGTATGGGGAGTGATATTTATCTTTTATCTTTCATTTATCTTTTCTTTTATCATTTTATCGAGTCTTGTAACCTCCAAGCTTTGGACATGTGTTTCACCCATACTCCAGCTTGAGGGGGAGTCTTAGAGAGTATATATTAGCCTATTTAGTTACTAGGTTAATTAGTTGGTGGGCTTTTCTATTATAGCTCGTTTAGATTACTTGCGTCTTAAGTCTTAGGGCGTCTCCCCTCTCCTATATAAAGGAGAGGGCGTCCAGTCTTGTATTCACCCCATTACATTCAATTCAATATAATCTTATTCTCAACAACCATGTTAAAATAAAAGATTGATTGAATAGAATAGATTGTGATACAAAGACTGACGACTTCTCCTTTATATAGGAGAGGAGAGACGCCCTATTACTTAGGACCCAAGTAATCTAAACTAGACGGGCCGGAATATAAAGGCCCACTAAACTAATTAGCCTATTTAACTAATAGACTAATATAGACACTTTAACAAACCACATTTGATTACAATTTACTAAATGCAAGCATGAATTGCACTACAACTATTTAAAGTTTGTAACTACTTGTTAATTAACTATTTTACAATTTAACCCTAGTTTGGCTTGAATTTTATCATCCAAGTGAAAGCCACTCACACGTGACATACAATACATGTCTAGTGGTAAAATACGAGACCTTAAGACAACCGACTAAGACAAACCTTAGTCTACAATGAAAGCCACTAACCGAATACTTTATAATCAAATTAGATATCCAACATTTTCTATATTTAGTTGATACTAAAATAAGAGTAGTTCATTTTCAACTCGTTTGAACTTCGAATGAACGACAAAGGAAATACCCCAAAATTTCATGAGCATCCTTAATTATCACCTTGACCCAGTACTTCCCGGATTTGGGTTTAGACAAGCCGCACATGAGGAGGTTGTTGCCCTCACCAAACATAAAATGTAATGATCCTCAAGTGGTTGTCCATGTCCTTATCAGGCAATGAACTAACTCTCAAGGAGCAAATATATGTCGTTGATTTAGTGAAGATATATGGATTGTAAAGTAACACTTAGTAATAATGTGCTTGTTCTCTTTTTTAGTTTTGTGCAATGAGCTTTTATTCTCTTTATATGCTCTTCAATCATTTAAATGTATAGTTTTTAGGATTACAAAATTACCCACTTTTTAGAAAAAAGTATGTGAGAGCTTTACAAATATCACAATGATGCTAGCTTTCTCACGGAAATCTGAATTCACTCATAATGGTAGTAGAGTATAGCATCTGAGCATGGAAGGTAACATTGAGATGAAGTCCAGCGATTTCTATATATTGTTGAGGGATCCTATTAGCCAGTGGAGATATTAGATAGAACTCTAATCATTTTTTAGGGTTCCAACACATCTATTTTTTTTAAGTTTCACCACACTCCAACATCGAAATACACTTTTTAGAAGTTTCTAGTACAATGTTGTTGGCTGACTTCTCTCTTGAGAAACTCGACCATCACTAAGTTTTGTCTATCCGATAAATTTGGTTGGTCGAGTTACTAACTGGTAAGAAACTTGGCCTATTGGGAGTTTCTGTCAAGACAACAACTTTGTTTTGTCGATTTTCTATAGTGAGTAACTCGACCAACAAAAGTTTATAGTAAGTCGTTTATAGGGTCGTCGACCATGTTACCCCACAAAAATCGACTAGTAGAAATTACTATTTTGGACTCAACAATAATTTATACCATGCATCTTAGTCATTCTAATTGTCTCTAATATTTAGTATAGCATAATTACAAATCATAAAATCATTAAAATTGTTTTGCAACACAACTCTAAGAAAGAATACATCTAATACTTAGTTCTTGAATTTGTGCTTGTATGACTTGAATTAGGGCAAACGAAGGTTTGTGAATTTGATTCCTTTTGGCGTACCTATTCTTGTAAAATGACCTCAGATGGAAACGTTAGATACACATGAATGGGATGATGAAGTCATCGTAAAAGTATGGGCGATGTATAGCCCTCAAGTCAACAACCATCATACAAGAGGTACAAATCCGACCACCTGGGTTTACTTGCGATGGCTTTGCTTGTTTTTTTCACTCAATACAACTCTTGTTATTATACTATTTTTTCATGTGTTGCATCTTGACAAGAATTGTGTGCCTTCTTTAACATTCACAAAGTATGCAACCATCGTCAAAGGTGCATCTCCAAGGTGGTCTAGTATATATGCGGGCTGTTTCCCAGTTGTTTTCCATAGGTTAGACACAATGTGCTTTCTTGTGACTAATTGCGATACTCTATTTTATCCTTCCCTTTCTCATCTCGTTTGAATGTTCTCTGGAAAAACCATCAATTGTCATTCGTCAGTCGGTAGATTTTTCCGTGGGCACACTTCATGTCGACTACCACCATTACATCCTACGAGGGTAGTCACTGCTTTACAACTACATCGATATTCTTCGTCGATAGGTACTGAACCATAACATCATGCGAGGGTAGCCACAGCTTTACACTGCATCATCGACATTCTTCATCGAGAGGTGCAAAACTACTACTAAAGACAATGCCTAGCACTTCTCAGCATTCAGTTTTGTTAGCATCATCTATAATCTATTTCACTTAGTGCGTATATGATATCTCAAAACAACAACACCTTATGAGAAGAAGCATTTTTATGCTAACGTCCACCCCTTGATGATCATTGCACTTCATAAGTCCCTTGTCTTGGTGGGATCATTTGTTTTATTCAAATGAGGCCATATTCACATTCTAGAAGTCGGCAACGAGATTGCTTATTATTGGATGATTAAACAGAGTATAAGGGGCTCTCTTTTATAAGACAAGAGAGTACACATGGTATAGAGATAACCCATGTGGGATAAAGAGTACACAATAGAAAAAGAGAAAAAACATAAAGCAAAATACACTTAGTATAGAAAAGCAGTAAAGTGTATATACTAATACTCCCCCTCAAGCTGGAGCGTAGATGTCAATCATGCCCAACTTGGATGTCATAGTAGCAAATCTCGTCTTTGGAAGAATCTTTGTGAAGATGTCAGCCACCTGATCAGAAGTATGGATGTAGGGAGTGGATATCTGGCCAGATAATACAGCTTCGCGAACAAAATGGCAGTCCACCTCAATGTGTTTAGTCCGATCATGAAAAGTGGGATTACTGGCGATAAACGTAGCAGCTTTGTTATCACAATACATCGGAATAGGAGAGGAGTCAGAAATACCAAAATCCTTCAGTAGGCTTCGAATCCAGAAAAGCTGACAAGTAGTATGCGCCATGGCGCGATATTCAGCTTCAACACTTGAGCGCAGTGTTTTGAAAAGCGCCCCAGGCGCCCGCCTAAGCGGCCGCTTGAGCGGCCAGGAGGCTCAACCGCCTGGTTACAGCCTTGAGCGGCCACTCAGGCGGCAGCCCATTAAGCGGCCGCCTAAACCCGCCTGGCCCGCCTATTTGCCCGCCTGATTCCTTGTTTTGGGCGCCCGCTTTTGGCCGCCTAAATTTTAGGCATTGGATTTTTGTACGATTGCTTTCTTTTTTCATTTTTTTCTAATCAAATGTTGTTGCTGCTACTATATATTGACTTTCCTAGTATCTATCTATGTGCATGACTGACTGTATTACCATGTAATATAATGTGTAATACTAGAAGTCTGTAATAATGTAATACATTGCTGCTGTACATTGTTTAATATGAAACATTACTGTGTAATACATTGCTGCTGTACATTATTTAATATGAAACATTACTGTATAATACATTTTATAATACAATAATACATACATAAATATCTACTTATCTACTGCAAATTGTATTTCTTTACCTTTCTACCTTATATAACTATAATGTACTAATACATTCTATAGTGTAATATATATTCTATTGTTTACTGGATATTAATGAAAAACATTATATATATTCTATTTGTTTACTGCATAAGCTACATTAATACATTATATATCTTCTACTGCTTACTGCATTTTAGTATATATAGTTATAAATATATTCACTACAGTAAAAGTAAACAATTTGGGTATTAGTAATACCCAAATACCATATTACAACTGTGTTAAAAACTATTTGGGTGCTTTATTTTGTTGTGTAGGCTGTATAGATAAGTCTAAAACTTCCTTAATATATATATATATATATATATATATATTACTTATATACAAACATGTATATCTTTTTATCAAATTATAGAAGAATTTCAGTATCCGCTTTTTCAAAAAGCGCCCGCCTGAGCGGCCGCCTGGCGCTCAAGCGGCCACAAGGTGCTCTCCGCACGCCTCCCGCTTCCCGCTTTCTAAAACATTGCTTGAGCGAGCAACCAAAGTCTATTTCTTGCTTCGCCAAGTAACAAGGTTTCCTCCCACAAATGTACAGTAGCTAGAAGTGGAGCGTCGGTCGAGCTTGCTCCCAGCATAGTCAGAATCAGAATAACCAAGGAGTTTACAGTGACCATGTTTCTTATATAGTAGGCCTTTCCCAGGAGAGCTCTTCAAATATTTAAGAATGTGGAAAACAACGTCCCAGTGACATTGCCGGGGTTTATCCAGGTATCTATTAACAAGCCCGACAACAGAAGTAATATCAGCTCGTGTGACGGTCAGATAAATAAGTTTACCAACCATGCGTTGGTACTGATGATGGTCAGGATAGGCAGGAGAGTTCTCATCATCCCAGTCAGTATTTGGATCCAGAGGTGTGCTAGCAGGCTTAACACCTAGAAGTCCAGTTTCAGAAAGCAGATCCATAACATATTTGCGTTGCGACAAACAAAGACCAAAAGAGGACTGAGAAACTTCAATCCCAAGAAAGTACCGCAGAGAGCCAAGATCTTTGGTAACAAAGTGTTTCTCTAGATAGCACTTGGTAGCCTGAATGCCTGCAGGATCACTCCTTGAGAGAATGATATCATCAACATATACAATAAGGATAACAATGCCAGCAGTAGTATTTTTGACAAAAATAGAGTGATCTGACTGGGAGCGTCTAAAAGAGAATTTATGAAGAATAGTACTCAGTTTATCAAACCAAGCACGGGGACTCTGTTTTAAACCATAAATCGCCTTCCTCAGCCTGCAGACTTTAGAGGACTCCCCCTGAAGCACAAATCCCGAGGGTTGTTCCATGTAGACCTCCTCATGTAGATCCCCAAACAGAAAAACATTCTTCACATCAAGTTGATACAAGGGCCAATCAGAATTAATAGCATCAGAAATAAGAATCCGTACAGAGTTCACCTGAGCCACAGGAGAGAAAGTCTCAAAATAATCGACCCCGTAAGTTTGTGTATAGCCTTTAGCAACGAGTCTCGCCTTTAGCCGTTCAACCGTGCCATCCGGTTGATATTTGACAGTGAACATCCAGCGACAACCAACGGGGGAACAATCTGCAGGAGGATCAACTAGCTGCCATGTGTTGCGTTCAGTAAGAGCCTGCATTTCAGCTTCCATAGCTTGACGCCAAGCAGGATGTTTAAGAGCCTGAGAAGCATTTTTAGGAATAGATATAGCAGAAAGAGCAGCAGTAAAGTTAGCAAAATTTGTCCCCAGATGATCAGTAGTACAAAAATTTCCAATAGGATGTTTAGTGCAAGTTCTAGTTCCTTTCCTCAAGCTGATAGGAACATCAAGATCAGAGAATACCTGCGGTGGTGTTTGATCTGGCACGGAGGATGAAGACGTTGGAGGGGCCATAGAGGGAGTTGCTGTCTTCTGTCTTCTTTGATATACTTTTAGAGGCGGCTTTTTAGTAGGAGAAGTAGTATCAACAATATTAGTAATATCAACGGTATCATCCATGACAGGTAAAGGTGTATCCAGTAATAAATCCGATGTAAGAGTCGACCCGACAGAAGAGTAAAAGGGCATGTGCTCAAAGAAAACAACATCAACAGATACAAACCATTTCTTTGACACATGATCATAGCAACGATACCCTTTCTGAGTGTGCGAGTACCCTAGGAAGACACAGTCACTCTGGGATCAAGTTTGGTGAGACCGGGATGAAGGTTTTTGACAAAGCAGGTGTTCCCAAAGATACAAGGAGGCACAGTAAAAAGGGGGGCATCCGGAAACAAAATCTGATATGGAACTTGATTCCCAAGCACAGAAGAGGGCATTCGATTAATTAGGTAACAAGCAGTAGAGATAGCCTCAGGCCAAAAACACTGGAGAACATGATAATGAAAAAGTAAAGTGCGGGCAACTTCAAGAAGATGGCGATTTTTGCGTTTAGCGACTCCATTTTGTTGTGGTGTAAGCACAAGAAGTTTGGTGTATGGTGCCTTGTTTTCGACAAAAGTTGCTGACAGAATCTTGCACAAATTCTAAGGCATTATTAGTGCAAAAAATTTTAATGGGTTTAGCAAACTGGGTCCGAATCTCGACAAAGAAAGCCGTGATACTGTCAAGAATGGTAGACCTGTCTTTAAGCAAAAACAACCAGGTGGTTCTAGAAAAATCATCAATAAAACTCAAGAAATATCTAAATCCAGAAGTACTCGACACAAAACAGGGTCCCCAAACATCAACATGAATAATGTCAAATGGCTGTTTAGAACTAATACATAATTTTTTGAAAAAGATGCTCGGGTCTGTTTGCCCAGTTGGCAAGTCTCACAATGAAAAACATAGTCTAATACATCAGGTAATAATTGTTTCAGCTTTGCTGCAGAAGGATGTCCTAAGCGATAGTGCCACTGGATGCCTGTCACAGAAGATGTAAAGTATGCTGCGGTCTTCGGAACGTCCAGGTAGTATAGTCCGTCTGGTCCCTCATGGCCTGAACCAATCGTCGTCCTCGTGCGCAGATCCTGAAAAATAACACCATCCGGGTCAAACGTAATCGAGCAACGAAGGCTCTTTACAGTTCTATTTACAGATAGCAGATTAATAGGAAACTTAGGAACATAAAGTGTAGACCACAGAGGCAGGCAACCAGTAGTACAAATATCACCAATCCCAGTAACATGTGTCTTAGAGCCATCGACCGGTGTAACATGAGGTATAATAGAAGTATTGTGCAGTTTAGAAAAAAATGCATGATTTTCAGAAATATGAGATGTCACACCAGAATCAATCACCCATGAGTTTTTACCAGACTGTGTCAGGAGGGCGGTGCTACCATCAGTAGAAGCTTCAGTAGAGGAAGCAAGACGAGCCTGGAGCAGTTTTTCGAATTCAGACCGTATCCAGTCAACAGAGGGCAAAGCAGAGGTAGTAGCAGTCTCAGTCTGATTCGTCGTGACCTGATTCGCCCAGGCTGGCTTGCCATGCTTGATCCAGCAACGATCTTCATTATGGTTTGTCTGCTTGCAGAAAGTGCAGTAACGAGGCTCAGTAGAGTCAGCGCCAGAGTATGAGCCATGTCCAGGTGTAGTAGAACGTCCGCGTCCACGGCCCCGACCACGACCACGGAAGGAATCTCCAGTACGAACAACGAGGGCTGCTCCATCAGAAGTATCAGAAAGGTGCTGCGAAACTGATGGCAGATGTTGAACCCTTTTGAGAACATCCCGAAGGGTAGGCAGAGGATCACTGGATAGGATCTGATCCACAACTCCAGCGAAGGAAGATGGCAAACCAGCGAGGAACTGAATAAGTATAAGTTTGTTCTGTTGACGCTGAACTTCAGTGATGTTGGCAGAAAGCGGATGATACACATGAAATTCATCCCAGAGAGCACAATAGGTGTAGTAGTCCTCAATAAAATCAGTGGCAGAAAATTCCTGTTTGGCAAGTTGCTTGAAGATCTCAAAAACCTTCTTAGGATTTTGCTGATGAGAGTATACATGAGAAAACTGCTCCCACATTTCCTTCGCAGTCTGGAGGCGAAGAAGTGACTGGCTGATCTTGGGCTCGACGCTGTTGACCATCCATGTCATAACGCCGTAGTCCTCCTTGGACCAAAGATCGTAGGCCTGCTTAGTCTTTTCATCAGCATCAGTAGTGGGGACCGCCGGTCCTTTGGTAGTCAGATGAGAATAGCGCCCTTGTGCTTTAATATATAGCTCGAAGGAAGCCGCCAAGAGGTGATAGTTGGAGTTATCCAACTTCACAGTAGTGACACACACGTTGCGTGGAAGGTCCGGTGTCGCCATTGGAAGGGGCAGAAGCACGGGCGCAGAGAGCAGCAGAAGTCAGCAGCAGCAGAAGTCCAACGCATGGACTAGTAGTAGCAGATAGAAGATCCACGCATGGATCTCAGAAAACCCACGTAGGGAAGTAGATAGAGATAAAAAAACCTACGCCAACATGGAGGATCGGTCACTCCACCATGAGGCGCAGGCAGAAAGAGAGAGAAACTCCGTTTACGCCGTCAATGTGCCAGAATTGGAAAATGCCGGGGATGTTCGAAGATTACGGAAATAGAAACGGAGCTAGACGGAGGGGCCTGTGATAGATTAGGCCACAAAAGCGGGTGTAGCTAGGAGATAGGAGGTTGGTGGAGAGATTGGAAGGGTGGACGGCGTTACTGTAGCAGCGGTACTGTAGCGGCGACGGAAAAAAAGAGAGGGGGGGGGTGGCGGCGGCTAGGGTTGGTGGAGAAGATGGTGGCTAGGGTTGGGCTGAGAGAGGGATTAGGATTAAGGTGGATCGGCCCGCTCTGATACCATCTAGAAGTCGGCAACAAGATTGCTTATTATTGGATGATTAAACAGAGTACAGGGGGCTCTCTTTTATAAGACAAGAGAGTACACATGGTATAGAGATAACCCATGTGGGATAAAGAGTACACAATAGAAAAAGAGAAAAAGCATAAAGCAAAATACACTAAGTATAGAAAAGCAGTAAAGTGTATATACTAATACACATAATGGGGGTAGAACAACTGCAAGAAGCTAGTTATATTTGCAGGTTTAAATGCTCCTCACAACATGTAGAACAACATTATGACAAGGACAAAACATACAAAAAAGGAACAACAAAAACAAGGTAAAATAGGTTAGCTAAAAATGGATTTTTATACATAATTTGTTCATAAGATGTTTAAGAAGATCAACAATTAGATTTAAAAAAAATTACGTGATGGAAAATCTTTGAGGTGTATAGTTCCATACACTCGAGTGTATTCTAACCTGACTCTATATATGTATACTTGTATATAAATATGTAATCATGGGATAAATATGTAATCATATATACGTATATGTATGCATATGTAATATAGACATATGCATATATTTGTATATATATATATATATATATATATATAGAGAGAGAGAGAGAGAGAGAGAGAGTCAGGCTAGAATACACTCGAGTGTACGGATCGCACGAATACACTCAAGTGTGTTTGCATATCAAGACTATTTTTTGCAAAATGTAAACCGTTGATCTTCACCGTCATACTATAACTAGGCTACATACAAATTTTGAACCCATTTGGATGAGTGTAAGTCACTCATCCAAGGGTAACAAAATCAACGCGCGAAACTAATTTGAAATGCATAATTTTTGCGGTCTTCATAACATGAGCTATACATATCCAAATGTGCTCAAATTTTGTGTATGAGTTGTTCACGAGATGTTTAAGAATATCAACGGATTAGATTTTCAAAAAAAAATATTGCATCATGGAAAACTACTTGAGTGTATTCCGCTCCGGATACACTCGTGTGTATTCTAGCCTGACTCTATATATATATATGTACTTTTATTAAGAGAACGATTCCCCCTATCGCACAACCTGTAGCATTGGTCAGATGCCTAAGGGGTATTAAATCAAGAAATGCTTGTCTGATAGTTCGAACCTGGGTCCATTAGGGAACACCTTAATTTTCCCATGCACTATCCCTTCATTTGGGAACACCTGTATGTATATGTATCCATACTTGTCAAGGCGGTCAGTCGGTCACCCTGGATCCTTGGTCGACCAGGCCGGCTAGTCGGCCGCCCAGGTGTAGTTTTTTTCTCCATATAATTAGTTATATATATTAGTAATATATATAGTTATATGCAACAATATGCTAGTTATATACTTATATATTAGTAATATATATAGTTATATACTTTTATAGTTATAGTTATATATACTATATAACTATAAATATATAGTTATATACTTATATAATAAGATATATATATATACATTAGTAATATATAATTAGTTATATATTAGTAATATATATTAGTAATATATATAGTTATATGCTAAATTGCTAAAGAGATGTAGTGTACATTACTAATGTGAATGAAATCATATGCCGTAATCATCTATTTCCATTTCCATGGCAATTGGCACAAGACAAACACAAACACTTCTGTCGACAATAAGACCGAATAACATAATTTAAAAAAAAACTGTCAGGTCCACCACATAAGCGACCGACTAATAGGGTGACCAGCTGACCAGTCGGCCGACTAGTCGGTCTGGGCAGACGTTGAATATGATGGAAAACCTAGTCGGCAAGCCAGTCGTTGGCCACAAAAACGACCAGCCGACTAGTCGGGCGCCTCAACAAGTATGTATGTATCTATGTATATATATGTATGTATATGTTTTTATATAAAAATATTTGTGTAAGTATATGCGTGTATGTAGGTATATGTATGTGTATATATATCGAATATTTATATGCATATGTACATATATGTATGTATCTATCTATATCGACATATATACATACATATACACATATGTATATCTCTCTCTCTCTCTCTCTATATATATATATATAGTCAGGCTAGAATACACTCGAGTGTACGGATCGCACGAATACACTCAAGTGTGTTTGCATATCAAGACTATTTTTTGCAAAATGTAAACCGTTGATCTTCACCGTCATACTATAACTAGGCTACATACAAATTTTGAACCCATTTGGATGAGTGTGTGAGACACAAAGCAGGTTTGGGAAGCGTAGAGTTGCACAATGTGTGCACCCTCATATATATAACATTGAAACAATTACAGAGAGGTCCACATATAATATGGAAATAACACAACAATTAACAGAATATATAAACCAGGAATATATTGTAACACTCCCCCTCAAGTTGGAGCATAGATATCAATCATGCCCAACTTGTCCATCAGAATGCAGAATTGCTTCTTCGCTAGCAGCTTGGTGAAGATGTCAGCAACTTGGTCTTCAGAACGAGTGAAGGGAGTGCAGATCTTGCCAGTCAGAATAGATTCCCGAATAAAATGACAATCTACTTCAATATGTTTAGTGCGCTCATGATAAACTGGATTATTCGCAATGAAGATAGCAGCTTTATTATCACAGTGCATAGGTATAGCAGAAGAAGAGTCAACCCCGAACTCTTTTAACAGAGAGCGCACCCACAACAATTCACAGGCAGTATGGGCCATGGCCCTATATTCAGCTTCAGCACTGGACCTGGCCACAACATTTTGTTTTTTACTTCGCCAGGTAACAAGATTTCCTCCAACATATGTACAATACCCAGAAGTAGATTTTCTGTCAACTCTGCTACCTGCATAATCAGAATCAGAGTACCCCGTAAGAGAACAGTGTCCATGCTTCCTGTAGTGAAGTCCCTTGCCAGGAGACTTCTTCAAATATCGTAGAATCTGACAAAGAGCATCCCAGTGACACTGTCTGGTTTTATCAAGGTATCTGCTAAGAAGACCCACTGCAGTAGAAATGTCAGCTCTGGTGACAGTCAAATAAATGAGTTTACCAATCAGCCTCCTGTACTTTTTATGATCAACAAACAGAGGAGAAGAATCATCATCCCAATTTACATTAGGATCTAGAGGAATATCAGCAAGTCTCGCCCCCAGCATACCAGTCTCCTGCAGTATGTCTAGGACATATTTTCTCTGAGACAACACAAGAGCATTAGAATTTCTAGAAACTTCTATGCCCAGAAAATATCTAAGTTTGCCCAAATCTTTAGTAGCAAAATGTTTGCCCAGATGAGATTTAGTAGCCTGAATACCAAGAGAATCACTGCCAGATATGATAATATCATCAACATAGACAATCAGAATAATAATACCAGCTGAAGTCTTCTTGGTAAAAACAGAATGATCCACCTGAGACCGCAGAAACCCAAAATCAATCATAATTTTTCTCAATTTATCATACCAAGCCCGGGGACTCTGCTTAAGCCCATAAATAGACTTCTTTAATCTGCAAACTTTGTGAGACTCCCCCTGAGCAACAAACCCAGGAGGTTGCTCCATATAGACCTCTTCTTGTAAATCACCATACAAGAAGGCATTTTTGACATCAAGTTGCAACAAAGGCCAGTCAAGATTAACAGCAACAGACAGAAGAATTCTAACAGAATTAAGGCGAGCAACAGGAGAGAATGTCTCAAAATAGTCAATACCATACGTCTGGGTGTAGCCTTTAGCAACTAAGCGTGCCTTGAGCCTTTCAACAGTGCCATCAGGTTGATATTTCACATCATACACCCATCTGCAACCGACAGGTTTGCACTGAGGAGGAGGATCCACCAACTCCCAAGTATCTCGTTCAGCAAGAGCTAACATCTCCTCCTTCATAGCAGACAACCAACCAGTACTCTGTAGAGCATCCTGGATATTCTTTGGAACAGCAACAGCAGATAAGGCATATACAAAATTGCTAGAATGAACATTCAGATGGTCCGTAGAAACAAACTGAGCAATACTGTGTGATGTGCAGGAACGAGTACCCTTTCTAAGAGCAATGGGTAAATGAAGATCAGAAGGTACCTCAGGTGTAGCAGAACCTTCTAGAGGTGAAGATTGGTTTTCATGGGGGGTTTCTTGAGTAGAAGGCACTCTGTTCCTGCATTGATAAACTATAAGAGGAGGCTTATCAGCCTCAGTAGTGACTTTGTCAGTAGTGTCAGGCACACATTCAGAAATAACAGGTAGAGGTGAAGCAATAAGATCAGACTGTAAACTGTCACCACGAGCCGAATAGTAAGGAGTATCTTCAAAGAAAACCACATCACTGCTAGTAAACCATTTTCTTGCAGTAGGACTGTAGCACCGATATCCCTTCTGGGTACGGGAATACCCCAAAAACATGCACTTCTCAGCACGAGGAGACAATTTATCAGAAGTAGGTCCAACTAACCGTACAAAACAGGTACATCCAAAAATCCTAGGAGGCACAGTAAATAGCTGAATATCGGGTTGAAGTACCTGAATAGGTATTTTGTTTCCAATCACAGATGATGGCATTCGATTTATCAGAAAACAAGCAGTCAATATAGCCTCAGGCCAAAACGAGCGAGGAACATGTGCATGCATCATAATAGTTCTAGCAACCTCTAACACATGTCTATTTTTACGCTCAGCCACACCATTTTGCTGGGGTGTATAAGCACAGGAGGTCTGATGTATTGTACCCACAGATTTACAAAAAACATCCACATCTTTTTTAACAAATTCCAGTGCATTATCAGTACGAAAAATTTTGACAGGCATACCATATTGAGTTTTTATTTCAGCAAAGAAGAACTTGATAACAGACAAGACTTCAGACCTACTTTTCATCATAAATAACCAAGTAGTCCGTGAAAAGTCATCAATAAACAGAATAAAATACTTATGACCAGATAAACTAGGCACATGACAAGGTCCCCATACATCAGAATGCACTATATCAAATATATATTTACTGCTAATTTGACTGCGTCTAGGATAAACAACACGAGTTTGTTTTCCAAGTTGACATGACTCGCACTGAAAACGACAAACACCAAGATCAGACACTAAATATCGAAGCTTCTCAGATGAGGGATGGCCCAGCCGGTAGTGCCACTGTAATGCAGAAACTGAGGTAGATAATGCAGAAGTCACAGACGCTTTAGCAGCTTTAGGCAACTGATCCAGATAGAAGAGTCCATCAGCACCTTCATACCCCCCACCAATCTTCATCCTCGTGCGAAGGTCCTGAAAAACACAAGAACCAGGAATAAAAGTCAGACTACACTGTAAGCTCCGCAATATCTTGCTAACAGACAACAGATTCAAAGGAAATCGCGGCACATATAAGGCAAATTTCAGCAGAAAGTCAGAAGAAATATCCCCTACTCCAACCACTGCAGACTTGGAACCATCAGCCAACATGACAGAAGAGGGTCTAGCAGGTTTAAATAATTTTTGAAAGAGTGATCTATTTCCAGAAATATGCGAAGAGGCACCGGAGTCAATGACCCATTTAGTATTACCAGGCGTAGAGGAAGAGCTCAGGAAGGCAGTGTCATAACCAGAATAAGTGGCGGCATGAGCTCCACTAGTCGAAGCTTGAGACGACGCACCAGCGCGCTCAAGAAGAAGACGCTCCACCTCAGCACGGATGTAGTCAGCAGTCGCACCCGAGGAGGCAGAGTCAGTAGACTGAGTCGTCCCCTCTGAAGCAGTAGGAGTGGAGTCCGCAGCTGCATTAGCCCACGCCGGCTTACCATATTTCTCCCAGCATTTTTCTTCAATATGGTTGGACCGGCCACAGAAGGTACAAAGGCGCTGTCCTGACTGAGGACGCGCACCAGCAGTAGGGGCAGTAGAAGAGGCTCCACGACCAGGAGCAGCCCGTCCTCGTCCTCCACCCAGGGGAGGACGACTCTCAGTAAAACGACCACGGCCACGACCGCGACCACGACCAGAAGCTGCGGCAAGGGCCGAAGAGTCTCCAACATCAGTAGTCAGAGAAGAAGACGACGAAGGCGACGAAGGCAAACGCTGAAGGCGTTTGTAGGCACTCTGTAGTGACGGCAGAGGGTCACTAGCTAGGATCTGGTCCACAACTCCAGCATATGACTCGGGCAATCCACAGAGAAACTGAACCAACTGAAGCTCCTGGCGCTGACGCTGCATAGTAGCCAGGTCCGTGGAGAGAGGATGATAGGATTCCAGCTCACCCCATAATCCAGTGAAGTCAGAGAAGTAATCCGCAATATCTGTCCCCGTGAACTGTAGACGTCCCAGCTGCTTGGTGATGTCAAACACCTTCTTGGGGTTCTGACTATGCGAGTAAGTACCGGCGAGCTGATCCCACATCTGCTTCGCCGTAGGCAGGTGAAGAAGTGTGACACTGATCTTCTCAATGCTGCTGTTGAGAATCCAGGTCATCACGGTGGAGTCATCACGAACCCAGTCGTCATACGCCTTCACATCTTTAGCATCAGCGTCCTCGGCAGGTGCGTCCGGACCCGCACGGATAAGATGTGAGTACTTGCCCTGGGATCTGGCATAGATCGTCATGGAGCAGACCCAGTGTGGGTAGTTGCGCCCATCAAGCTTCACAGTAGTAACTTGACGGCGGAAGTCATCATGCGAAGACGCCATGGTAGCAGTAGGCACAGCAGGAACAGGCACGATCAGGCAGGAGACGGTCTACGCCGTCAGACAGGCACAGCAGGCACAAAGAACACGGAGAGGACCTCTCACATACGGTCTACGCCGAAGCGCAGAACGGAACCCGGTGGCACAACGGCCTACACGGGCAGGCAGGCAAGAGACCGAAACAAACGGTCTACGTCTTCAAGCCACCGGAGCGCTGGAGGATTTCATAGAGCCAACGTACCAGCGGCTAGAAACCGCGGAGGCGCACCAGCCCCGGCGGCGGAGGGGGCGCCCGGCCCCGGCGGCTGGAGCCTGCCGGCTGCCCGCCCGGCTGCTGCGGCGGCCCGCCCGGCGGCTGCTGCGGCGCCTGGCCGGCGGCTGCTGTGCTGCTGGCCGGCGGCGCGGCGGGGGGGGGGGAGGGGGGGCAGGGAGAGAGAGAGAGAGGGAAGGGAAGGGAGGGTGACGGTCGACTGGATCTACTGCTCTGATACCATGTGAGACACAAAGCAGGTTTGGGAAGCGTAGAGTTGCACAATGTGTGCACCCTCATATATATAACATTGAAACAATTACAGAGAGGCCCACATATAATATGGAAATAATACAACGATTAACAGAATATATAAAACAGGAATATATTGTAACAGAGTGTAAGTCACTCATCCAAGGGCAACAAAATCAACGTGCGAAACTAATTTGAAATGCATAATTTTTACGGTCTTCATAACATGAGCTATACATATCCAAATGTGCTCAAATTTTGCGTATGAGTTGTTTACGAGATGTTTAAGAAGATCAACGGATTAGATTTTCAAAAAAAAATTGCATCATGAAAAACTACTTGAGTATATATATATATATATATATATATATATATATATATATAGAGAGAGAGAGAGAGAGAGAGAGAGAGAGAGAGAGTCAGGCTAGAATACACTTGAGTGTATTCAGAGCAAAATACACTCATGTATTTTTTCGTGATGCAATATTTTTTTTTTCAAAAATCTAATCCGTTGATCTTCTTAATAATCTTGTAAATAACTCATAAAAATTTGAGCACATTTGGACATTTATAAGTCATGTTACAAAGACCACAAAAATTATGCATTTCAAATTAGTTTCGTGCGTCGATTTTGTTGCCCTCGGATGAGTGACTTAAATTCATTCAAATGGGCTCAAAATTTGTATGTAGCCTAATTATAGTATGACAATGAAGATCAATGGTTTACATCTTGCAAAAAATAGTCTAGATATACAAACACACTTGAGTGTATCCGTGTGATCTGTACACTCGAGTGTATTCTATCCTGACTCATATATATATATATACACACACACACACAGACACTTAAGTGTTTCAGGCCCCAATACTATTGATTTTTTAACCGTTTGATTGAGTTTCCATCAGCACATTGAAAACCCACTTGTAGACTATATTAAACCCCAAATTGGTAATGTCTCTCCCCTCCCTCCCTTCCACTCTCTCTCGTCTTGCTCCCATCTCTCTCCTTTTTGAAAAGAGCCCCAATCAACATAATGAGAGATCAGGGTGTGTAGTGTATGTAGGAGATCTTCCAGTGCCAGCGGTGGTGGTGGCAGTGGCTGTCGCGACATTCAGGGTTGCCGTTGATGCTCGTCGTAATGAAGACCTCATAGTCATAGTCATGGTAATGTTTGTTCGATGACGTGGTGCATGCAATAGTATTAAGAGCTGTAGCTAGTTTATTGTAACTCGTGATTTTTGTTGATAGCAGCAGGACCCATGACGGTGAAGAGGTCACGGTCTGCGTCTTCAAGCATGGTGAGGAATAAGCTGAAAAGAAACATGGTTGTCCTGTATGTTATTGACCAAAGGGAGAAAACTAAAGAGCCTTTTACGCCATATGTTGGGCTGGGGGTACTTAAGTGATCAGTTCAACTCTGTTAAAGTCTTAGTTAAGTGATCAGTTCAACTCTGTTAAAGGTCTACAACACCGCACAACACAAAATTTGTCAAGCTGATTCTTCAACTTCCCAAAAAGCTGCCATTGTCCTCCTCGCCGACACAGAACACATGCTCGATGAACTCCTGCCTCTGCCCAATGCCCAACTCCTTCACATCCATGTGAACGTACTTGTTGTTGCTGCCCATTTTTGTATTATTCTTTCCATACCGAACGTCCTCAATAGCAACGCCCAAAAGTTCATCGTGGATGACAGCGGTCTGGAGCCGATCTTACATGAGGAGCTTCTCCCAACGAAAGGCATCCACGTCATTCTGTTTCTAGCTGCTTCTCCCTCCGTTACTACCGCCACCGAAGAATGCTTTGTCAACGCCTCTAGCAAGGTAGGTGAAGCAGCCGCTGCCATTGCAGCTCAGGATGCGTCTCAAACTTTGGTTCCAGCTTGCACTACTAATGTAGCAACCAAAACCCCAGATCGAAGGGTCTGAGGTGCATGCTGTGGCTGTCCATGATGATAGTATCTGGTTCCCAAGGGTGACCTTGACTGGTCTGGCTGGTCAGCTGTCTGGCTAACTTCTTATTAGCCTAGTTGAGGACATGGGCTGGGTATACCCCGACACAACTAGTCACTACTCTCTACTTCTACCGTGTCGGAGTTCCCAGGGCACCTGCCTGCGCCAAGGTTCCTTGTGGGGATGAGCTCACTACTGATTATAGCTACTTGAAACCGATGGGTCGCCCATAAGAGTCTATATCCATATAAATAAGAGAAGACGACAGGCCTGCTTGCTTGCTTCTCTTTTCCACCAGGCTCTTTGCTTGGTTTTCTCTCGGTCGAGTGTCTGTGTGGGGATTCAGAACACCTCGAAAAAAATAAGAATAAAGCTCAATATCCCGCAGCTTCTGACTCTCAACCGTGTTCTCCCGCCACGTTGTCTCTTCTTAGTATTGTTCTATTTTTTTCCACAAAATAAAAGCAAACGACATGGCAGCTTGCTTGCTTCTCTTTTCCAGCAGTTTGCTTGGTATCTTGGTCACGTGTCTTGCGCTGGAGAGTGAGACGCAGTAAATAAAACGGTAATAAGGCTGAATCCTATAAAAAATGCGCTTTTCGAGCAACTTCTCCTGCTTGCTTGGCTGTCTCACCTGCTTGCTTATGAACTTAGTTATCGGCATTATATTTGTTATTTTTTTCTTTTTTTAGCGGATCAGGATCACGATCACACGACAGGTCTCACGTTCAATAGCCGACTATTTGTGACTAAGCAAATGCATGCACAATTGATCGATAAATATGAATTCAAGTATATTCTGAATTGTTAGCTTGGTAGCTTATTTTGCCCTTTGTGCTTTGTACTTTCTTGCCTTGATGGATAAATAAGAATTGAAGTGTCTGCTTGGTAGCTTAGGCATCGTTTCTATATTTGTGTTATGTATTAACTACTTTGAAAAAAAATATTATAAGCTTTCACTATATATTTTAGCAACATATGTATGTGCTTATATATTTCACCTGTGTGCGAGTTCAGCAGCTGAGTTGAAAATTGAGTTATTATTTTTTACATGGTCGTATGCTACTTTTTGTGTCTACATGTGTGCCTATAATAAAGGATAGTCATGTAGCTATTTTTGAGTTGTTGCTCCCTTTTTTTTTTAATTTCTACTGTATTTAGACATTCTTTTTTATCAAATGGTATATAAATTATTTATTTCATATTAGCCGTCAGTAGACAAATATCTAAGATGGGGAATGCATGTAACTTTACTAATGACCAACTACGAGTTGGAGGGAGTCAACTGATGATTAATCGAGTTATTATCTTTCAGTGAGTTGTTTGTAAATTATCATGCGTATTTATTATATAGTTTTTGGAGCAAAGACAGTTTGGTAGTCACACACATACATATTGGTGCGAGTCACTTGGGTAATTAAATAAGTTGTTCATTTCAGAGTGTTTTATTTAAGTTATTGTGAATACGATATATTTAATTTTTTGTTATGCTATAAATTTGAAGGAGTCACTTGACATTTAGTCGTCGACCGACACATGCTCAAAAAACAAAACACTTCAAATTTTGTTAATGGCATGTTACAATTTAAAGAGAGTTTTCTAAAAATTAATCTATTGATTCCTGTTTTTGATTTAATTAATTGTGTAGCACGTGCTAAGCACGTGCCTTTCTGCTAGTACCTTGAAGTAACAAAATTTTGTTAGACGGAAGCATATTGAAAGACTCATGAATGATGCACTGGAATGCATTACTCCTTTTCCAGGTTCTGTCCGCTCTCCAATGGATGTGGAAACATTTGTAGACTCTTGTATATAAATATACAAGATGCAACACACGTACTGTTTACTTTGTTGCATTGCAGTACATTCTTTGCAATCCATGGTTGGTTAAAGTGAACGGTCGGCTAAGGACGTGTTGTAGTACCTCCCTTCAGACCTTCTCCCACTTGTGTTCTAGAAAGGCAAATCTATTGCAGCTCATGATCTTGGCCTAATAAGCAAAGTTTGCACACAGTTGCTAGGCCAGACTGGAGTAGAATATTGAATGAATGAAATGAAACATTTCTTATTACATATATTTGGGAGTCATGTTTAGTTGTATTCCTGCATACTCATCAACAAAAGTTTAGTTGGTTTTTATAGCCTTGTGCTGGAACTGGCCGACTACTGACTGGAACCCCCGCCCTGGAGTTGCCCTAGCTGCTGCTGGTAGAGTAGTTGCATGCTGTTGTGGTGGCAGTCATTGGTCGGAGGTTTCATGAGGGAGAAAGGCGCGAAGGAGACGAGAAGTCGAGAAAGAAAGAAGGAGATGGCGACAAGACATAGAGAGGTAAACCGCGTTAAGAGAGGATGGGGTGGGCCCTCATCCTAGACAGAATGGAGTCTCCACATTTGAGTGGGGTGTGAGTGCCTTTTTTTTGCATGGAGTGATATGATCTATGCGATCTAACGACAAAAAAGTTCATTGTAGTGGGGCCGAATACACTTGAGCTCATTGTAGCCTCTTCTCTCTCTATATATACATACAAATATATACACATATACATACACATGTATTGTATGTGTATATGTACGTGTACACATTTATACGTATGTGTGTATTTGTGTATATGTACACACACACACACACACACACACACACACACACACACACACACATATATATATATATATATATATATATATGAGTCAGGTTGGAATACACTCAAGTGTATCCGGAGCAGAATACACTCAAGTAGTTTTCCATGATGCAATATTTTTTTTTTAAATCTAATCCGTTGATCTTCTTAAACATCATGTCAATAGCTCACATATAGCCCATTTGGACATTTATAGGTCATGTTATGACGACCACAAAAATTATGCATTTCAAATTAGTTTCGTGCGTCGATTTTGTTGCCCTCAGATTAGTGACTTATACACATCCAAATGAGCTCAAAATTTGCATGTAGTCTAACTATAGTATAACAATGAAGATCAATGGTTTAAATTTTACAAAAAAATCGTGTTGATATGCAAATACCACTTGAGTGTAGCGTGCGATTTGTACACTCGAGTGTATTCTAGCCTGACTCCTATATATGTGTGTGTACACCGGCCAATACATGCAACTCATGTGTACCGGCCATGAAAATGACATATGTGGAATACATTAATTCAATCCAACCATACAGATTGAATCAAAATTTAATAGATTAAATTTGTTTAAAAAATCATAACCATACCTCATGTATATCATGAGATATAACAATATATCATTCAAAGACTTCTGCAATTTCAACACTTACCGTTGATTAGAAAATATGCATTTTCTTTCACTTGATGACCTAGGAGTGTCAATTTGAAGTGATTTTTGATACACATGTTATCTAAGATGTATGCATCACATCCATAAGGTTGGATTGCTTTTATATTTTTGTAATCATCATAAATGAAGATGGGTACGTGTAAGCTACATGTAATCAGATACACAATTCTTTTAGCCTATATATATATGGTGTAGTGGTAAGTGTGCTCAGCTCCTAGTTGAGAGGTCTTGCGTTCAAATCTACTTGTAGCCATTTATAATTTGTTTGTGTAACGCAGGCCGACTAACGTGCCTGCACAAAACAATTCTATTGAGTCAAACACTATAAAAAAAGAGAGGAAAGCCTAATCTAACCTGGGAAGAGCTTATAAAGAGAGATTTTGAATACATCTTGATCGGAATATGATCTATGACAGTTGACTGGGAAAGAAGGATCCATATAGCCGACCCCAATATGGTTGGGATTGAGGATTAAATGATATATATATGTATGTGTATACGCTCCAGGAGGGTGGTAAACCAATGCGGCAACTGGGATTCGAACCCAAGTCCCTTTGTTTGAGGACGGCTTGCTTGACCACTTGAGCTACTGTTTGTCGGTTTGTCGACTATATGTATATCTATATATATATGTGTGTGCGCATATATATATATATATATATATATATATATATATATATATATAGGCCTAAATTAACAGGGGAACTATCAAGAAAGATTTTGAATCTCAACTTCTTGGAGAACTTTTCGAACCAAACTTTAGCACATTACCTGTCGAAACCAAACCACAAGATGTGGCTTGGACAAGTCTTGTTGGTCTGATGGTTTGTGTTCTTCTCAGCACTTTTCATGGCACAAAAGTCAGCTATATGCATATTTTTCCATTAGGTGCAGAGAAAGTAACCACTAGTTAGGGGCACTGGATCAGGTCTTTAACGGGCCTCAGCTCGCTATTTAGGCCATGCTTTTTCCTTCAGTAGCTGGGTGACTGTCATCTTAGGAAGCTGGTGGGTGATACCATGGATCAGAGAAGGCTACATGGGTGCCACTTAATTGGAGATGGAGTCATGGTAAGGAGATCGTCTTATTTTTCTACTGCAGAAACAGGGGAACAACTTCCCAAGATGAAGGTAGCATGGGAAGCAGAAAACTTTGGGGTTCGAGTTGAGTCAAGTCGAACTATGAAGGGGTTGTTTGGCTCGTATCTTCATAACTGGGCGACCATTTGTTTGAATTAAGTTTGTCTTTTTTTATTCTAAACATTGGCATTTCTTAATTGATTTTGAGGCTTCATTCTCCTTGCAGAAAGTAAAGTACCGGTCAACTTTTTAAAAGTTATTTTGCTTTTGTTATGGACAATCTGAAATCGGTAAGCCTTTGATTCTAAAAGTTCGAGCATATAAAGCATAGTGTTCACATGAGCTGATATAAGTGCCATGGCATTACTTTTGAATCCTGATTGTCTCCCGCTTTACCAATTAGCATCTGAATATGGGCTGTCATATGCTTTTGTTGTGTGCATTAATGTATAGCATAGATAGGTGTAGCAACAGTGGTGTAATGTACGCACCAGTAAGGCAATTTTGATTAATATTTCATCTTCTCAGTGTATAATAAGCTTTTGTCCCGCAACAGACATGTTAATGCCATTTTTTTTAATCTCCCTTTAGGTGGTCGAGAGTATGTCATTGGAGCAACGTAGAGTATTGCTGATATTTTGGACCTCTATTAGACATCTTCCTGCCAGTGGTTTTGGTGGACTGCCCAATAAGTTGTGCTTGATGAAAATATCGGCTACCCCTAACCACTTGCCAACCTCACACACATGCTTTTATCAGTTATGCCTGCCTGTTTATCCCACCTTGTGCACCATGCGTGCTCGTCTCCATTGGATTGCTCAGGAACACGTGGGTTCCAGTTTTGGGACATGGTAACCTAGAGAAAGCTAACTTCTGACATTTTTTTGTAAAAAGTGCGGTGGGTACTGCGAGGAAGATCACTGTCTTTCATTTGTAAATATATATATATATAAACATACATATATAGATGTAGCGGGTCACTTTTTTTTAATTTATCCAAATTATATGTATTTACTGTTGTACAGAAATGTCATTAAATAGCTGATTATGTCATAAACTACCATTTCACTGCTGGTTTCGTTTAATATGCCAAGCTCAGAGGCGTGAAGTTAGCTGGCGGTACCCGGCTGTCTTTCTGATGAGTTAAGATTTGGGTAAGCTCACGCCCTTCACGCGCGCCTTCACGTGCGGGCAAACCAGCCTCCAAACCGTCGCCACATGGCGAATGATGATTGAGTTATTTTTTTTTGAAATCATGCAATAGGCAAATAAATTTGTTTCGCTTATAGTTTTTGAAATCTAACAAGGCTAATATTGACATATTTTTGAGACAAAAAATACAAAAATAATATATATATATATGTTATTGACAACTAACTATGGTGCCCATAAATGGTTATTCACACATAAAAATAGTTAGTTGATGTCCAAAATAGTTCATTGACACCTAGAAGTATAAACATGATGTTCAAATAAGGTATTGACAACCAAAATAACTATTTACTCTTTTTGGGCACTATTTAGTCATTTTTGGATGCTATGACGCTCATAAATAGTTATTGACACTAAAAATAGTTAATTGATGTCCAAAATAGTACATTTATACCTAAAAGTATAAAGATGGTGCCCAAATAAGATAATTGACGCCTAAAATGGTTCATTAACACCTAGAAGTATGAAATGACGTCCAAATAAGATGTTTTTGGATGCTATGACGCCATAAATGATGACGTCCATAAATGATTATTGACACTAAAAAATTGTTAATTGACGTCTAAAATAGTTCATTGACACCCAAAAGTATAAAGATGACGTCTAAATAAGGTAATTGACGTCCAAAATGGTTCATTGACACTCATAAGTTTAAAATGACACTCAAATAAGGTATTGACAACCAAAATAACATATCGACACTCAAATATGTCTGTTTGACACCTATGCTACTAAATGACACCAAAATTGTTCATTGACACCTAAATTATAACGATGCCAATAAATGGCTAATGACACCCATAAATGGCTATGACATCAAAAGATGGTTAATTGATGTCCAAAATGGTTCATTGGCATCCAGAATAAACTATTTATATCATTTTTATATTTTTTGTTAAAAATATATCAATATTAATTTTGTTGGAATGCATTTTTCATAACGAAACCAATGATTTTTGTTTCGTTAAAAAATTCATCACGGTTCAAAAGTTATAAGGAAAACAAATTTATTTGTATATTACACAACTTCTATCAACCCATCTAATTAAAATCCGTCACGCCATCACCCCCAAACCAGCCTCTCCCCCAACAAACGACTCCCTCCCCGCACGTAAGGTGCGCTTGTACCAGCCGCGCGTGATAAAATCATTTCCGCTTTTTGATATGTAAGTCGTCCCGGATGAGAAGCATAGTGCCAATTTGGTCTCAGTCTTGGAAGAGTACCCACACAGAGTCCATGAGTGCGGAGGTGACCTTATTCAGCAGGCCCAATGCGACCTCTGAGGCTGGTCAGTACTTTAGGTATCATGTACACATAATTAAAGAATCAACACTATTGGAAACAAAAGACTTTGATATTTGATTGCAGTAAAAGTGATGATTTTGATGCACATGTTGGGGAGGATCTGTGTTGTATATAATCTCAAAGTAATCTAGCTCTTGGGAGTCATATAACGCAATAGAGGACTAGGTACTTATATTTTACTTGGGAGATTGATTCACAATGAAATTTAAGCCACATGTTATACAAAGAACACGGGATCCAAATGTTGGGGGAGGGGTGGGGGGAGGAGAGGGTGGGTCAAAATGCCCAGAGGAGTACATTTTCAACTTACACACTTGTTAAATGTTATGGTGTTGCCATAAGCACACCAACTATGGGGTGCTCGGAATCCTAGTTGAATCTGCGCTCACTGCATGCTCCACTAATTTTCAACTCCTTTTACTGTAAGAACAGGCAACAAGACCGTCATTTTTTGAACACATGCGGAAAGTGATAATCTATACCTTTAGTATTAGGAGTGAAGGCTAAAATTCTTATTTTACCACATGGGCAAGGGTGACCCCCATTCCTGTTAAACACCTCCAATCAAGTACAACTTCCCTTGGAAAAGAAAACCTTCTGATATAAGTAACAGATAACTAGAGAATGACATAGATAGTGAAGGAGGTTAAAGAAGAGATAATACACTAAGAGTTCTAGGGTTTTATTACTCCAATTATTGCTGAAATGCCTGGTTGTGAAATTTTGAGATATATAGTGCTATTCTAATCTCTATATAGTAACTTTCATGTCCAAGGTAGTTGATAAACATCCTTAAGGAGTTCTTTTTAATTGGATAAGTAATTGTGAAAAGTACTTGGTTAAAAGGTCCAACTTACACTAAGTGGTTTAGCTAGTAAGTTTTCTTCATTATGATCTTTGATTTAGTTCATTGGACACTATCCCTTGTAATTTTCTAGAGAAAACTACCTCCAAGTGCGTTCTTGTTCCATTACTCCAAAGAGCTTCAACAAAAATATACTTATCTACAATAAATCTAGAGTGCATCTCAATTGGGTTTTCTGATATATGTATTGAGTTTGTAAATAAAACTCTGAATCCACTTTGAATTCAAGTTTGCCTCGGTTAGTAACACAAAATTGAATTTAGTATCTTTATCATGAGCATAGGGATTGAAGTGTATCTTAAGGCATTCTCTTATGTGTACATAAGAACTATGGAGATTTTACGATGTAAGTTAGCTAATAAACAATGTTTTTGTGCTTTGAAGGATTTTCACTTTAGGTATCATCTTCTCATTAATTTTGCAGCGACCATTTTGTCATGGTCATGCAGTGTTTTAAGTAAATATTCCATGTGGTGGATAAGTTACATTAATCGTTAAGTTAGATATACTAAGCCTTTTCATGGAATGTTAGTTTGTATGAGCTACCATGTCCTTATTATATATATATATATGTATATATATGTATATATATGTACATATATATGTATATATATATATAGAGAGAGAGAGTCAAGCTAGAATACACTCGAGTGTATTCGGAGCAGAATATACTCAAATAGTTTTTCAAGATGCAATATATTATTCAAAAATCTAATCCGTTGATCTTCTTAAACATCTTGTGAATAGCTCATATACAAAATTTGAGCACATCTAGACATTTATAGGTCATGTTATAAAGACCGCAAAAATTATATATTTCGTCGAGGGGGTAGTAGCTCAGGTGGTAGTGGCACGAGCTCCCCAAAGTAGGGACCCGGGTTCGAAACCCCTCGGTGGTGCTACACCAGCCATCCTTATCCCGTTGCGTAGCTCGACCTCTGCGTGATTTAAATTCCCCCTCGGTTGATTTAAACCCCCCCGTTGTGCGGGTAGGCGAGGGGGGGGGTGGGTGTTTACGCCGTCAGCGGTGGTCATAATCGCGACACTTGTTCGAGGGTGGTTCCCACATATCAAAAAAATTTATACATTTCAAATTAGTTTCATGTGTCGATTTTGTTATACTCGGATGAGTGACTTACACTAATCCAAATGAGCTCAAAAAATATGTGTAGCCTAATTATAGTATGACAATGAAGATCAATGGTTTACATCTTGTAAGAAATAGTCTTGATATGCAAACACACTTGAGTGTATCCGTCCGATCTGTACACTCGAGTATATATATATATATATATATATATATATATATATATATATAGTCAGGCTAGTGTACACTCGAGTGTACTGGAGGCACCGTACACGTCAATCATTTTTAAAGATGCAATAACTTTTTGAAAAATCTAAATCGTTGATCTTCTTAAATATCTAAAGGACATACTTTATAATAAATTTTAACTCATTTGGACACTTATAAGTCATGCATCTAAAGGATGCAAAAATTTGTTTTGTGCGTCAATTTTGTTGCCTATGGATGAGTGACTTACACTCATCCAAATGAGCTCAAATTTTATATGTGGCCTATAATTATTGTAACCATTAAGATTAATGGATTAGATTTTAGAAAAACATGGTCTAGATAGGTAAACACCATTGGGGTGTACAACATAATCTGTACACTCAAGAGTATTCTAGCCTAACTCTCTCTCTCTACATATATATATATATATATATATATATATATATATATATATATATATATATATATATATATATATATATATATATATATATAGTCAGGCTAGAATACACTCGAGTGTACATATCACACGGATACACTCAAGTGTGTTTGCATATCAAGACTTTCTTGCAAGATATAAACCATTGATCTTCATTGTCATACTATAATTAGGCTACACACAAATTTTGAGCCCATTTGGATGAGTGTAAGTCACTTATCCGAGGTCAACAAAATCGACGCAAAATTAATTTGAAATGTGCTCAAATTTTTTATATGGGTTATTCACAAGATGATCAAGAAGATCAACAGATTATATTTTTGAAAAAATATTGCATCATGAAAAACTACTTGAATGTATTCTGCTCCGGATACACTCGAGTGTATTCTAGCTTGATAATATATATATATATATATATATATATATATATATATATATATAAATATATATATAAAGAAACACATATGATTCGATTTTTTTTCTTCTACTTAAGATGAATGAACTTCTTGTATTAGAGATAAATTTGGACAATCGTCATGAACAAGAAGACAATAATGCATTTGCACCTACAGAATAAGTACAATGATGTGGATGTAGGTGTAATGATTGTGACAAAAAGGTTGCTGCAAAATTAACGAGAAGATGATACCTAAAGTGAAAAACCTTCAAACCACATTAATTTTGCAGCGACCTTTTTGTTACTGTCATGTAGTGTTTGAAGTAAATATTCCATGTGGTGGATAAGTTACCATTGATCATTAAATTAGATATACTAAGCCTTTTCATGGAATGTTAGTTTGTATGAGCGACCATGTCCTTATATATATATATATATATATATATATATATATATATATATATATATATATATATATATAAAGAGAGAGAGAGAGAGAGAGAGTCAGGCTAGAATACACTCGAGTGTACGGATTGCACAAATACACTCAAGTGTGTTTGCATATCAAGACTATTTTTTACAAAATGTAAACCATTGATCTTCACCATCATACTATAACTAGACTACATACAAATTTTGAGCCCATTTGGATAAGTGTAAGTCATTCATCCAAGGGCAACAAAATCGACGCGCGAAACTAATTTAAAATGCATAATTTTTACGGTCTTCGTAACATGAGCTATACATATCCAAATGTGCTCAAATTTTGTGTATGAGTTGTTCACGAGATGTTTAAGAAGATCATTGGATTAGATTTTCAAAACAAATATTGCATCATGAAAAACTACTTGAGTGTATTCCGTTCTGGATACACTCGAGTGTATTCTAGCCTGACTCTCTCTCTCTCTCTCTCTCTCTATATATATATATATATATATATATATATATATATATATATATATATATATATATATATATATATATATATATATATATATAAGAGAAACACATATGATTCCAATTTTTTCCTTCTACTTTAGATGAATGAACTTCTTGTATTTTGACAATCGTCATGAACATGTAGACAATAATGCATTTGCACCTGATGAACAAGTACAATGATATGGATGTAGGTGCAATGCACGCTAGATAGAGATGTTATTTGAATGCACATTAACAATTAGTATATTAAAAGATGTAGGTTAATTATTAAGTAATTCTCAATTTTATGAAGCAAATTATTCTATTTTTAATGTAAGTCATCAACATGTATTAACTACTAATAAGAAAGCATAACAATCATTGTTCCCTAACATTTAAGCTATGTTAATTATAACCAATGTTCAAACTTTTGACGAAATTGTCAAAATTTTGCTAATTTTATCTGCATCGCTAGTAATTAGACATCTAAATGGACGGGAGAAACTCTCAAAACAAGTAGATCATCCTTCTTTTCTCATTTTTAAGCTATGTACTACTTAGAGCATTTTTTGTACAATTATGTGTCTTTAATTCTATATATTGTGGTTGCAAACTATAATGACTTAATTCATTGATTTCACCATTGAAAATTGACATCAAAATTCCCCATCGAAATGCCCAACAAAACAGTTCAGGGCCATTCACTCACAAATGAGCTACCCCACCCTCTACATATCCAATATGAAATATTATTACATATTTAAGTAGCTCCACACTAATAGATCATTCTTGTAAAATTTCATAAATGAATTCTTTAATTTTGTTGTTGAAAATCCACTAACACAATTATCAAAATTTTTCAAAATTTTGACTTCCACGGCCGTCGAAATGACATCGAAATCAGACATTTTCTTCCTTGATTACAACAATTTGTTTGTTCTACCCATATATTTTAGAAGTTAAATTTTATTTTAGCAACTATGACATTTTTTGAGACTTCATTTATATTAGTATACTTTCCAAGTGTATCACTATGAGATGAATCACCCTTTATTTAAGTTTCTTCATGTTATGGTCCCATAGTCCTCTAATAGTTGCATCATAATTTGAATGTTATCCCTTCCTTCTAAATTGTGAAGCTGAAACTATTCTTGATATGGATCTGCTTCAATTTGTACAAGTTGATCGTATGCATACTTTTTGGTTTACATTTGCCAATATATTTTTTAATCCTAGATGTCTTGAAAACACCTTGTTGATAAAAAATGACATGGCTAACCAATTTCTAGTAATTTGATAGTTATTTCTGTACCTTATTAAAATAAGAAAGTACTACTTTGTTTACTTCTATTGAAAAATTGTTATCTTCAATAATTTGATATATATATATATTATTAATATATATTATATTATATATATGTATATAGCTGACAAGGAGTGGCTCAATTGGTCAAGCATGATGTCTCCTAACATAGGGACCCGAGTTCAAATTAATCCAAGCTGCCGTCTTGATTTACCACCCTCCAGGGCGTTCAACCTCTCTCATGTGCGTGAGAGAGGGGGAGAGAATGCCTCTCTTAATCCCATATATATATATATATATATATATATATATATATATATATAGAGAGAGAGAGAGAGAGAGAGAGATAGTTAGGCTAGAATACACTCGAGTGTATTCAGAGCAGAATACACTCAAGTAGTTTTTCATGATGCAATATTTTTTCTTTCAAAAATCTAATATGTTGATCTTTTTAAACATCTTTTGAATATCTCATATACAAAATTTGATCACATTTGGACATTTATAGGTCATGTTATAAAGATTGCAAAAATATGCGTCGATTTTGTTGCCCTTGGATGAGTGACTTAAACTCATCCAAATGGGCTCAAAATTTATATGTAGCCTAGTTATAGTATTATAGTGAAGATCAATGGTTTATATTTAGCAAAAAATAGTCTTGATATGCAAACACACTTGAGTGTATTTGTGCGATCTGTACACTTGAGTGTATTCTAGCCTAACTCTCTCTCTCTCTATATATATATCAAGATTTCTAAGTTTAAATGTAGTCTACAATATACTAAATAATGAAACAATAACAGTAAAGTGAAATTGAAACACAATGTTAGTATGGTCTTAGTATAAAAATTGGTTTGTTATTTACTAGAAAATCAAATTACCAAGTTGCTAGGATAGATAAAAGTTCAATAAAGACTACCCAACATCAATTCCAACATCAATTAAAGATTTTTTTAAAACCCCATAATAGTTCAAAGTTATACATCTTATTTAAACATGATAATTGTTCATGTCATTTGAATCATTTTCATCATCCAATTAATATAAGGAAGCTAATCCAAGGGAGGTTAATGTTAATTGATAACACAACTTTTAGGTCAAAACACATGCCACTGGAACCATATTATTATAAGCAGGACCCTACCAAAGTTACAATAGACCACTGGGAAAGGATTTTATATAATCAAATGAATATTCATGTTTGTCAATCTATTGGCTTAGGGACAATTCATACAACCTATTTGATGAGTGAGTCATTTCCCATTTTGTTTCTATGAAATGTCATTCAAAAAGGTTCTTGGTGAAACACTTCTAAAGGTAAGCTTTTTATTAAGCATCACAAAAAAGTAATTGGCATACACTAATTATGTGTGGAAGAAGAATTTGTCAATTCGTTCTTGTTATAATCTATTTTTGTATCTAATGGAGAGTCCTTCTCATGACTAGTGGCTAGTACTTCTTTGTCTTGGGCTTGTCATTCATTTCCCTGATGAATAGAAATATTGGGAAGTTGATTTTCACTTCTTATGGTTCTTGCATTGTTCCTGGAGATCTGGATCAAGATCTTGGGGAATTTGAACCTTTTGGAGGGGTAGAATGTTGAAATTAGGGCCATATTACCAACTTGGTTCATGGTTAGCACATTCTCAAGTAATTACTCATGTTTTGTTAATTCAAGATTCATTTGAAAACTCCTACTACTATATATTTTTCCTAATGGCTTCAAATCTTAAAAATTATGTGTAGTGGAGGGTTATTATATTGATGACACCGCCCAAAAGAAAATCTTGGTATCTCCGTTTAGACACTTCTGACCAAAAACCAATTTCCACAACGTTTAATCTCAATGCCAGTGAAGCGTCATGTGGTACAACACCATCTTTGGGAATGTCATCACGAGATGATTGGATTTTCTCTTCCAGTCCGAATTGGCATGGTTCATGGCCATGTCCTTGATTATTGTATTTCCATATTTGACACTATTGATAAAATATCTGCCTAGGCCGACTCATTATATAGTTTATTCATTGGGTATATATTCTCTTTGTAGAGCATGTGAAACATTAACTACTACATCAAGTCATGGGGACACATTAGTACTATATCTATTTGATTTCTTTTCAACAAATTATAGAGTCATGTGGTCTTGTTATGAGTGAGATTAGTTATCTAATCCCTAAGATTGACAATGGGTGTGCTAGGAAGAACTTTGTTAGCAACAAATTAATGACTTTGTCCCATTTTTTATTAGTTAATTGGGATGTTGGAGTTGTAGCGACTGGTTGTATAAAAAATGAGGCATGCATATAGGAAGCAATGTAGTTAGGAATCCATTCGTATTGCATGCTTCACACATTGATGAAAATTTTCATATGTTCATTTGAACCTTCACTAGAAGTACAAGAAAAATGATTTTTCTGGATCATCAATACGAGGTTCATCTCTATCTTGTAGTTGTTGGAATTGATTTTTGAATTGACGACCATGTTAGTCGGTGGTGTTGACAAGCTTTTTGAGGGTTTTCTCTCCCTTGATAACTTTTACTCATTGTTTCTTATTACAATAGATTCAATATAGAGTGCAATAAATATTTGGACCAAAGTTCAATAGGTTTCGTTTGCAATATGGTTGTAAATGAGTAGGGTAGGGTAATGGACACGTAGGGTAAATGGGTAGAGTAACACGTGAATTGGGTAAAGTAGGTTAAACATAGATATAGAATTTTCAAAAATATTTTGCATGATTTTCCATACTGCAAATCCAAGAAACTATCTAAAACTATGTTTGAACATTAACAAGTTATGCATATGACAACACACACCAAAAAGATTGACAATTATGCTAGAGCTTAGTTTCAACTAAAGTATGTATATCTTCCTAACATCACTTTCTACGAAGACACTCTTCTTCCTATGATCGAATATAAAAATCTTTGGTATGCTATAAATTCGATTAAGATCATGGAATCAAATAATATCCAAAGTTAAGAATATTAATATCTGTAGGGTTTGTTTGATAAGTCTTGGTTTTAGGAATTGCGATGTGTTATAGCCCCACATAGCTAATTCAATACTAATGGCACAATTTCAGTCACTCGTCTTGGACAAATTTGTTTCCAAAACTTGTATTCCCACTATCCATGTGAGTTCTTGAAGACTTACTAAACATGCTAGTATATATATATATATATATATATAGGGCAACGATCCAGTGAGAAACATATCTGGTGAGAGCATGAGAGGCATTTGAATAACTCTCCACATAGATCAATTTTTCATAATCCAACCGTACAGATTACAAGTATGCCTCAATATCTACCTTCCTATAAAATTTTATCACCATCCAATTTGTAGATCATTCACAACAACCAAATATTTTTCGACGCTCTATATTAAATTTCAGGCTGACCGTTGGATGTAAAAAGTGTATATTGTACATATGGACATGTAAACAATGTCTAATTCAAATGATTTTTTACGACAAGGTAAATGAAATGATGCTTTTTCCATCTATATGGTTGGATTTTAAAAAATAGTTACTAATTTGTAGTTATTCAAATGCCTCTCATGCTCTCACCGTAGGATGTTTCTCACTGGATCGCTACCCTATATATATATATATATATATATATATATATATATATATATATATATATGAGAGGAGGTCGTAGAGTACACATTATCATTTTCTCAGTTTTTATCTCCAGGGTTTGAGAAACCCTAGAAGAAACTAGAGAAATAGAGGACATGATATTGTGTACCCTATGACCTCTAGTTTCTTCTAGGGTTTCTCAAACCCAGGAGACAAAATTGAGAAAATGATATTGTGCACCCTAAAACCTCCTCTCATATATATATATATAGTCAGGCTAGTGTACACTTGAGTGTACCAGAGACACTGTACACCTCAGTCATTTTCAAAGATGTAGTAATGTTTTGAAAAATCTAAACTGTTGATCTTCTTAAATATCTTAAGAACATACTATATAATAAATTTCATCTCATTTGGGAACTTATAGGTCATGCATCTAAAGGAAACAAAAATCTTGCACTTCAAATTAGTTTTGTGCGTCGATTTTGTTGTCCTTGGATGAGTGACTTACACTCATCCAAATGAGCTCAAATTTTGTATGTGCCCTATTATTATTGTAACCATGAAGATCAATGGATTAGATTTTAGAAAAAATATGGTCTAGATAGGCAAACACCATTGGGGTGTACAACATGATCTGTACACTCGAGTGTATTCTAGCCTGACTCATATATACATATATATATACATACATATATATACATATACATACATATATATACATATACATATACATATACACACATATATATATATATATATATATATATATATATATATATATATATATATATATATATATATATATAGATGGTGAAATTGGATTGGTCAGGGTTTCCCAAACCTTATATGACTAGGCCTTGGACTGAATGATGAACTCTTGCCCCTATTGGGTCTCATAAAACGTAGCATTCCATAAATTCTAGTAATGTAAAAACTCCTTTCTATCAGGTGTGAGTCCATGACTTCTAGAAACTTTATTCCAATGTCTTTGGTTCAATCCTTAATTTTGGGTCCTCAAAACCAACTGGCAGGCCTCTATATTTATTGCATAATTACAAAAAAAGTGTAAAGGAACCTTTCTTCAAGCTAATTCTGTGCATGTGACCTTGTACATACCATACTACATGGGAATGAATTTGATAATAAATATTTTAATCCATACAAAATGAGTAGTATCAAGTGGCAACAAATTATTTCTAACAGGTTTAGGCAAGAAAGAGTAAACCACAAGTGGCCAATATGTCTATGTTGTATATTCCCTTTGTCGCAAATATTGATTTAAACTAGATGAATGGTCTCATCACCCTCATCATGTTTTATCAAGGTTTCTTGATCTTCAAGTATGGCAAAATGCATATGAGATGAGTTTCACATACTAATTCACTTGAGCATGACCATGCATTTTGTGTCTCTCTATCAAGATGTCCAGCAAATTTCTTACATTATATAAGAGGGACAAATTCGTTCTACACCACTAACAATGCATAACATGAATTTCATCGCACACAATTACTACTTCATTACAACTTTCTTCAAGATCACACTTAGTAATGTCAGTATGATCGTTATCATTTCACTATTCTAGTGATTTCAACTCGAAGGATCATAACACCACTATTGTATTTAGAGTCTATTTTGACAATCATATAATGATCCATGAATCACTCTTTAGGCAATTTAATCTAGTTAACTAGATCTTCGATAAGTACCTATGTGTATGAATTGATATCCAAAACATATGTGTCTAAATTGGTACCAATTACCTATAACAACATGAGACATGCTCATTAGTCACCAAACATACTCATCTTACATGTATTATTGTTTTCCAACCATAAGAACACTTGAATATGGACATTTAAGAATTTTTCTCTTAACATACATTGGGATCTCATGTTTAAGTCATGTACTTGAAGTCCCATGGATTTGAACCAATCATTTTGAAGAAGATTTTTAATTTCTTTTCTTTTTGTTGAAAAAGTTTTTATTTCATTTTTTGTGTCACCTAAAAAAAATCCACTTAGATTTATATTTATAACTTATTACTTATAAAAGAAAACTAATCTTCATAGCTAATAAAGTATGTGTCATCTCTATTTATAAGTTTTAGAAAGTTTTTTTTAAGCAAATATCTTGGTATATACTAGTTTTCTCTTCAACCATATGTAGTATAAGGTAAATAAAGCTATATGATGTTCTTTTCTTCCTTTCAAAGTAATAATATCATTGAAATCATTAGGAACCGTTTGGAATCTTCTCCAGTCCATAATATTTATCCCACGTGGAGAGTAAACTACATTAGAAATTGAATTGATGGTTTATTTCATTTTTCTACATGTAGAGTAAGGCTATCGATCTGTATTTTGAAAAACATAAATGGGTAAGGAAACATTTGTGAAAAACTTTCCAATAACACATGTGCAGATTTCTAGGAATGATACCCTACCAATCTTAGATATCCCAAGGGTCCGTAGGGGTCATATTAGTTGTGTGATCCCAATCACATGTTATGGGATATTTTCCAATTTTTCACATAATTCAGATGGATCAAAGAAACAAAGATTTCCATTTATATACCACATATATCTCTAGATTGCAGATACCTTGGTCTTAATAAAAAAATTCTTTATTAGCTAAATAAGAACTAGATATCTCCCTACAACCTTCATTTGATGGATGGCCTCTAGGTCATATACACCAACACTCTTCCACTTGCACTGAGATAATCACTCACATATCTAATACCAAGTGAAATTAAATGACCATCTTCTTGTGTTTTGATATTTCTTTAGTCAAAGGATCAACAATGCTCTCTTTGTTGGTACCCTACATATCTTCACATCTCCTTTCTAAATGACTAAATGTATGAGATAGAAGAACCAAAGAATATGGTTGGAACAATGATACGATTTGGGTTGCTTGACTTGTATGGTAGACCCCTTGTTTCACAATATATATCTATAGCATCATTAATGCCAAGAATAACTCCAAGTTCACCAATGAACTTCTTGATCCATACAACATCCTTTATGGCATATTATATGACGATATATTCAAGTTTTGTTGTCAACCATCCTTTATCTCCTGCTTGGAACTCTTACAATTGACAAAATCATAATTGAAGAAAAGCAAACAATCAAATTGTGGTAAGTAATCATCCTTGTCAGTTTGGAAGCTTCCATCAATGAAATCCTTTACAATCAATTATTCGTCGCTTTCATATATAAAAAATGCATTGTTGGTCATGCTCAAATACTTGATGAATCTCTTCACTACAATCTAGTAACGATCACATATACCATTACAATATCAACTCATCGTGCTCCAGACATACAAGAAATTT